>JAPQRQ010000017.1:22696827-22709700 GCA_037367365.1 Apogon talboti | reverse complement strand
AAATGTGTTCCACTTAATGGTAAAATATCAGGCAAACCAAGTAAACTTTTAAGTTTTCATATAAGTAGCCAGACAAATCAACAAAGTATTAAACATAAACCTTAAAAATATGCAAACTATACACACACACACACATATACATAACTTTATAAATCAGTTTTTATCCACAGACCATCAGACTACTGAATGACCCACTGACTGCAGCTCACATTTGTACTTATCTTTGTATATTTGCACAACAACAGTAATAATATTTGCACTCAAAGTCTTACCACTGTGACAGTATTTTGTATCTTACACAATTCATCTTTTTTTTTGCACAGAGTACTCGCTTCATTTTATTTTAAGTACTTATTTTTCTTGCTTACAGTTTATTTAGTCATGTGAGGGGAATTGCATTACTCAGTACTGCTGTGTTTATGACAATAAACTTCTTGAATCTTGAATCTAAAGCTTTTCAAAATGTTACTGCACTATCAATAGTGTTTCAAACAATTAGAAAAAATAGGGTAAGTTACTGTAAATCACATGTATTTCCCCATAATGCCTTGCAAAATATAATCATTTTCTGTGAAAATGTGAGAGTGGCTTTACTGACTTTACTGTAAAATTACAGCTAAGAATTACAGTGCACCTGTGCATAAAATCTAATGTTTTGTCCTTTTTTTGTCTAAATCTAAGATGGTCCTCCATAAGTAGATTCATTTATATTAAAAATATAAAATACTTTCTCTAATCAGTCAATAAAACCTTGCCTCCACAGATCATAGATTAGAAATAGATTAAAAAACATGAAGAAGAAAAAACATAAAAAACAGAATAAACTGACACAGAGCACAGACCAACGCTAACATCCATACGCACACATGAAATCTGTGTCCTTCCACGCTTCTGCGCTCAGACATGTCACATAAAGCCGAACACGAAGGAACGTCAGGAATGTGGCAGGTGACAGGGTACAGTCCACATGTCAGCCTCCGTGCACGTTAACATTAAACAGGTGAACAGATAAACACAAGGAGATAATCTGACACTTCAGGAAAACACAAGCCAGCCGCCTGCAGCACTGGGTTTCCATGACAACAAAGTAAATGGACAGGAAAACACGTATGGAAACACAACATCTGCATTTTGGACTGATGTGTCCAGTGTCCAAACACTGCAGCATTATGTGTGCAGTTTTGCACATGTCGTATACCATTTACCTCTGACAGTTTGCACAATTACTCAGATGTTGCACATTTATGTAAATATCTACTTTTCTCTTAGTAATAGTATTTTTTTATATTTTTCTGCTCATTTTCTTTAGCACGCTATTTTTAAATGCCACTTTGTTTTGTTTGTTTGAATTTCCTTGTTAAATTATTCTATTTAAATTTTTATACCTATACTTTTATACTTATATTAACCCATAAAGACCCAAACATCCACCAGTGACCAAAACATTTACTGATATAAATAAGTAAATCACTGTTGATCCACTAATCTTATCAATACATGTCAATAATTGGTGTAAAATACAGTTATTCATGTTTTCATGTTCATCAGATATGACGCATTTGGACGTTCAGAGGCTCCATAGTTACCGTGGAAACACCAAAATCTTCTACAACTTTGATTCACCAGTAAAACCCATGGAGTTGGATCAGTGACAGTGGATGGACACACTGGGTTTATGTTCAGTTAATGACAGATTGGACTGAAAAAGTCACTGTTTTTTACATTTTCTCTATTGTTGGTATAATAACCCTCAAATATAATCTCAGCATGATGATTAAAGTACATGATGAGTAAATTAACTATTGGAAAATACCTGATTCTCACTGAAAAAATGCAAAATGGAGAGGATAATATTATGATAACTGGAGATAAATCACTCAAGAAAGGTTAAATCTACAGAAAAATTCACTGACACTGAAAATGCTTTTATAACAAAAGGAAAATAACTTCTCGTGGAAAAAGTTATTGGAACTCCCTAATTAAAGACGTTAATTGGCATAGAGCGTGGCTTGTCCCCTCTAAATATTTAATCTCCAACAAAATCAGAGAATTGCACCTTAAATTATTACACAACTTCTATCCTACAAATATATACATTTCCAGATTTTCAGACCTTGATGATAGTTGCACCTTTTGTATAAATGATAAAGAGAGTATCATTCATTTATTTTATAAATGTCATTTCTGTATAAATTTTTGGAAAGATTTGGAAAATTTTCTTTTTGCTTAAACCACAGTTATATATCACTTTGATGAGAAAAGTATTATTTTCGGGTACTGCTCTCATAATAATAATAATCATAATTTCATACTACTGGGTAAATTTCATATACACAAAGCCAAAATGTCCTAAACACTCCCATCATTTCAATTATTTTTAATTGATCTTAAAATTATTTTGAGTCTATAAAACATATAGAATCAAACAATAAAAAATGCCTATCTGCTATTCAATTTTACTCCAACTACCTTAAATGAACCGGTCTGCCATTTTACGTTATTGTATTTTCTACATTTATTTTATGGAACTATATTGCTAATTAATATTGGATCTTTTTATACCATTTAATTTGTTTATTACATTGTTTCAATTTGTACAATTAATTTATTTTTGTCATCTTTAAGTTTCCTTTCAATCATCTTATGTCGTGGTATGTCTGATGTTATGGATATCATGATGTTTATTTCTTATGTATGTTATATTGTCTAAAAACAATAAATTGTTTTTTAAAAAAAAAGAAGGTATATCCCATATTCTCTCCCAGTGTTACTTTTGTCTCCATTTTCAAAGGAATTTTCCTCTCTATTTAATCTTTCTTAAGCAATTTAGCACTATTTATTTTAATATTATAAATATATAAATATTTTGCATTTTTTCGGTTGACATCAGGTATTTTTCTATATTTAATTCATTGATCATGTTGTTAGTACCTATATCAGGACCTAAAATGAAAAAAAAAAAAAAAACAAAACAGAATACAAGCATAAAACCTGATGTCTCTGTTTGTATCTATATTAACTACGTAATTAAAATTTCATATATTAGTGTGATCCAATTTATCAGTGTTTTTACTCACAAAATAATTAGTAGAATTTTCCAAACCTACAATTGATAATTGCATCTCTATTTAGAATGGTGCTTTTATTTTGAAAACGGAGCCTGTCCTTAAAAATAGAATTAAAAAATGCTTACGTTTTTTTTAAGTAGTTAAAGCATAACTGTATCACATTTATTGAGAAAATTATAAAAAAAACCCTGAAAAATAAAATAAATAAAATAAAATAAAGACGTAGCAAGGAAACGTACTTTGATAGAGGAAATTACGCATGACGTCAACTTTTACTTCCGGGTCGCTTGTTATCACGCTCACGCTGTGGCAGCATGGCAGCGAAAAATAAGCACCGAAAGAAACATAAAGCGACTAAATCAGGGACGTTTGAAGAACAAAACGGAGAAAATGACCCGCAGTCTGAAAACGGTAATGGAGATGATGATGATGAAGGTGAAAACAGAGGGAGGAAAGAGGAAGAGGAGTTAAATCTGGATGAGGTTTTACGGCTCGGGGGGACACAGGTGAGTTTACATGCTCCAACTCCACAGCAGATCCCAGCTGCGTTTTGTGATAAAATGAACTGAAAGTCGCTTTATTTGCTGTTTCATTCAGTTCCAGAGTCCGTTTATAGCTGATGAGAATAATGTTGTATTGCTTTCCTCTAAATATATCGTAGACATGTTGATTATTTGTGGCTAAATGAGGTATAACATGAAATAGAAAATATATTTGCATCTTAGATCCGAGTAAAGGCAGTAAAAAGGACAGCATATTACGAATTAAACTAAAACTGCGTGATTTTTAGAACTGTATTTGTAAGAAGTGTTGCCTGTCAGACAGTGGTGGAAGTTTATTTCAAGGTAAACACTACAGTCTGTGACACTAAAAATATCCCATTATGATACAAGTAAAAAATATTCAAACTTTGGTCTATTAATGATAAATGTATATTAGTTATAAATATCATAAATAGTTCTGTTTTAATGCATCCATTTAACAAGTACTATAAGAAAATGTGTAATCATCAGTAATTCATTAAATCAGTTTCTGGATTAACTGATTGGAAATGCGTTTGCTGTGCTTGTTTCACCCTAACATTTGACCTCATGTTTAATTCCTTACGTTCAGTTGCTAACAAACAGCATAAAGTACCAATAAATTTGCCTGTGTGCAGGCTGACTACGTCCTTCTAGCAGGCCTGAGTGATTCCAACGAACTCATAGATGGAGGAAACAAAGGAGCCATAGATGACCTGGAGGAGGGCGAACTGGAGAAGTTCATCATCAAACTGGGCATCCGAGCGCACGCTGATCAACAGGTCATCATAGACAATGAGGAGGACGAAGCTGCTGGAACCAGTGAGAAGAAGGACAGTAAAACACCTGATACCAAAAAGGCTTCACCTGAAGTACAGAAAGTACAGGAAACACAGGAGAAAGTGAAGCCGAAGGAGAAGAAGCCCAAAGACGGTCTGACGTCGGCTGCAAAAAAGGCCAAACGGAGTGCCGATGTGTTTGAGTTTCACCAGAGGAATGTGTTGCTCATTAAGCCAGGGGGGAAGTGGTTCGACCTGGACTACACCGATGAGGGCTCGACGGAGCCGCAGGACGCCTCGCTGGTGTCCCAGTACAAAACTCTGGCCCAGAAACTGTTTGAAGCTGAGGTGGAGCTCTACAGGAGCAAAAAGAACCTGCAGAAAGGAGCCAACTCCGCCTGGATGAAGACCGTCGTCTCCTCTGGCGTCCTGGCAGACAGGATGGCAGCCATGACGCTTCTGATCCAGGACGCGCCGGTCCACACTCTGGACCACATGGAGAACCTGGTGTCCATGGTGAAGAAGAAGGGCAGCCGGAGGATGGGCCTGATGGCTCTGGAAACGCTGCGGGAGCTGCTGCTGGCCAACCTGCTGCCTGAGCAGAGGAAGCTCCGCCCCTTCGCCCAGCACCCATTCAGCGAGCTGGAGGAGAGAGCCAGCGGCAACAGGGATGCCCGAGACCGCCGCCTCATCATCTGGTACTTTGAGCACCAGCTGAAGCACATGGTGGCTGAATTTGTGATGGCTCTGGACTCGATGGCTCACGACACGGTGACAGCGACCAAGACGAAGGCGCTGACGACTGCCTTCGAACTGTTGAGCAGCCGACCGGAACAGGAGAGGGCGCTGCTCATCCAGGTCCGTGGAGTCTTGGTTTATTTTAGTTTTTTAAACACCCAACACTGAAGTTATATTAAGTCCAGAGGGAAAACATTAACTCTGTCAGGTTAGATGTGAAGCCAAAGCTACTTCCAGAGAGGTGATACATTCAGAAAAATAAAACTTTATGTCAAAAAAGAAAATTAGTGGATGTTCTCAGGTCGACTCCAGGTCCATTTTTATTTTAATCTTTGTCTCGGTGTGAATGTGTCTGAAGAACTCCAAGTGGCTTCCCTTTTTTTGGATAAAATTTTGTGTTCTCCTTAATTTCTAAACTTTTTGCTATTGTGAAACTTAATTTTAGATGTTTATATCTAAAATTAAGTATACAGTGTACATCATTGTGAAAGAATAATCCTGAGTATATGTATTTCTGTAGATATGTGTTTTACCCCAGTGATAAAGTGAAAATGACCCTTAAAAGTGCTTGAAAAGTGCTTGAATTTGACTTTGAAAAATGTGTACAAACCCTGATGTCACCTTCTCCTCATACACCCCTTATATATTATGAGTTTTCATGTTAGTATTTAAACTACTTATTTACAAGGGCTCACATTTATCTGACTTGTAATAGCTGAGAAAGTGCATCTGTAATTAAGACAGATAGATGGATGCATCATTAAATATGTGGTGATTGGAGAACAGTTTAACATTTTGAGGAAACACTTTTTTTTTTAAACTTATGTTGGGACTAGATTGGATTCAGACTTGTCCAGGAGTCAGTGCTTGTGCAGATGCTGGTTACGTTCTATTCATTCTACTCTAAATTTGAATCGCACTCATGTCTCTTGACACAGTGTCGTAACTTAACTCTTTAATTTTAATTTTTCTGCAGGTGGTGAATAAGCTGGGAGACCCTGAGTACAAGACGGCGACCAAAGCGTCGTACCTGCTGGAGATGCTGCTGCACAAACACCCCAACATGAAGGTGGTGGTTTGTAGCGAGGTGGAGCGCCTCATGTTCCGGCCCAACATCGCCCCCAAGGCGCAGTACTACGCCATCTGCTTCCTCAGCCAGGTGCTGCTGAGCCACGATGAGGCCCAACTCGCAGCCAAACTCATCGCCATCTACTTCTCCTTCTTCCGTGCCTGTGTCAAGAAGAAGGAGGTGGAGTCGAAGATGCTGAGCGCGCTGCTGTCGGGCGTGAACAGGGCGTATCCCTACGCCGAAGCCGGGGACGAGAAGGTGAAGGAGCAGCTGGACACGCTTTTTAAAGTCGTCCACCTGGTCAAGTTCAACACGGCGGTGCAGGCGCTCATGCTGCTGTTCCAGGTCATGGACTCGCAGCAGAGCGTTTCTGACAGATACTACACAACTCTGTACAGGTGAGACGGAAAAAAAAACAAATATCAACCTGGATTCAACCATCTACTGATCTAAACTGTTTAATACCTGTTGATCCACTAATCCTATGAATACATGTCAATAATTAGTGTAAAATACAGTTATTCATCTTTTCATGGTCATCAGATATGATCCATTTGGACGTTCAGAGGCTTCGTAGTTCCCATGGAAACACCATCACTTTCTACAACATTGATTCACCAGGAGTTGGATCAGTGACAGTGGATGGACACACTGGGTTTATGTTCAGTTATTGGTATCTTTCTCTAAAAAGTCACTTTTCCTTTTTTTCTCTCTTTTTGATATAATAACCTTCAACTTTAATCTGAGCTTTAATGAACATCTACATGATCAGTGAATTAAATATAGGAAAATACCTGATTTTTACTGAAAAAATTCAAAATATAGAGGGTAATATAATAAATGGTATTAAATTAAATACAAAAGGTTAAATGGAGAGAAAAATTCATTTGGGGACTGACATAAAAGTGGCGCTGGGTCTGTATTGGTTAATGAAGGTCCCTCACACATCACTGGAGCTTCCTTTCTTAAACTTGGGTGCACTCATGACAGAATAATGGGTCATGGACCTGTTTTCATGATGTTCAGAGACACGCTGTGAGTTTGTGAGAATTACAGTGACAACATGGTGCATTCAGGTGCACCTTGGACACTTCGAGATCCTTACACAATTGGCCACACAATTTTTGTACGACACATGCTTTAACAAAATAATGTCGGTGTTTTTCATCCTGGTTGGTGCAGGAAGCTGCTGGACCCCGGGCTGTTGTCGTCCTCCAGACAGAGCATGTTCCTCAACCTGCTCTACAAGTCTCTGAAGGCCGACATCGTGCTGCGTCGGGTCAAAGCCTTCGTGAAGCGGCTGCTGCAGGTCAGCGCCGAGCAGAACGCCAACTTCGCCTGCGGAGCGCTGTTCCTGGTGTCGGAGGTCATGAAGGCCAAGCCCGGACTGAGACTCCTGCTGCAGGAGGAGTGGGTGAGGACACCGTAAAGGACCCCGTCCAGGGGTTTCTATACTTTAGCGTTCAGATGCAGGACATCCCAGATGACACAAGTGAAGCTGTATCTGTGAAGTGTTTACAGATAAAGTCATACTGTAAATGAGAAAAAGATTGGGTCTGACCTATAGTTTATGATTGAAGTAAATGTACTCATCTAATCTGCATATTGTGATGTCACAGGGTGGCGGCCATATTGGATTGCCTAACTTTTAGTAAAATTGAACTTGAACATATTAACATGGAAGTTTTATTTGTGTTTTAGTTTTTTGTCATTTTATGCTTAAAATAATGAACTTAAACATTAGTAGAAAGTAAAATGTAGTAAGTTTTAGTATCCTTTTATCCAAGCAGCAGAGTAGACAAATCTGTCCAAACTAAAACTAGATAAACTTTACTTTCTTACTGAACCAGTTCAGGACCAACACCTTTAAACTGGATTTACTTCTTCACTTTGAATTGAAACATGTTCTGAAATGGTGTTAGGACTGAAGGGGCACATGTCCGCCACCTACTGGTGGGAGGAGGGAACAAGATTTATACTCTATCTGGAGTTATGGTCTGTTTCAGTCAGTTATGTTACTTGTCACAATATTGTGACTTGCGCTTAAAGGGTTAATACAATTTAAAAATCTGAAGTGAAAACCATGCTGCAGTATTCGGGATATGTATCATGTTTTTAGAGCATTTTCTTCCGTTTAGGTCTGTTTGACATGGACTTGGTGTTGGGTGAACTCCTTTATGTTTAGCATTTATGGCCCTGTAGTTGAACCTGATGTAACAGTGTCTGTTTCCTTAGGACGGGGAAGATGAGACATTCAAAGACCTCGCTGAAGACAATGAGGATGACGAGGAGGAGGAGGAGGAGCGCTTTGTGGATGCCGACAAAGTGGAGGAAGGAGTAGCTGTTGAGACGGAGGACACCAAACCCACTGCATCATGGGTACATCACAGGAACCTGGAGGGTGAGTGAGGATGAACGCAAGGATGAGAATGAGGAGGAAGATGAGGATTAGGATGACGATGATGATGATGTAATTCCTGTTTGATCAGGGGGGAAGAGCGTTCAGAGCTACGACCCGCTGCACAGAAACCCCATCTTCTGTGGCGCCGATCACACCACGCTGTGGGAGCTGCAGAGGGTGAGCGACAGCTGACAACGTCACATGACTCACACCTTCCACGTGTCGTGTCCCGTCATTTAACACTTGTTCGTTTCTCTGCAGCTCGCCACGCATTTCCACCCGTCGGTGTCACTGTTCGCAAAAACCATCCTGCAGGTAAATCATAAGTTCTGATAAAATTTACGCTGATTTTATTTTTTACATCCCAAAAACCTGTTATTTTTTAGACTTTGTTGGTTCGTACAGTTTGTTTCTTGTGTTGACCTGCAGTTATAGAATAGAATAGAATAGAATAGATCTTTATAGTCACTGTCACAGGAACAATGAAAAATTTTTTAGCGCCGAAAACAATTTATCCAAAAAAGGACTGTGTAAAAAATAAATGTAGGCGATGTCCACAAGCTACAACACAAAATATTAAATATATACTATTAAAGTAGTACAAAAACTACTAAAATATACAAAAACCTAACTATACTACGAGTAAAATAGATGACAATATATACAACAAATAAAGATATCTATAGTATACTGTATATAGATATATATTAATACTTCTTTGTGCGAGTTGACCTTTAACCTTCCTCGTATTTGCCCAGGGGGGGTCCATCCAGTACTCAGGAGACCCCCTGCAGGACTTCACCCTCATCAGGTTCCTGGATCGATTTGTCTTCAGAAACCCCAAACAGCTGAAGGGAAAACGTGAGAAACACCCTGAGCTCATCCCTCCACTCGTCATCTATCAATAATCTCATACCGATAAAGTGGGATTGATTATTCCCACTGTGTGTTTCCTAATGGTCATAAACTCTTTTGTTGCAGAAAACACAGACAGCATTGTGTTGCAGCCCAAACAGAAGTCCCCGGCCAGCTCCCTGCCAGGTGAGGTCACATGTGCTTGTGTTCCTGTCCTTCAGTGGTTTTGTTTCACTGTGTGTTTTAGGGTCGAAACCGGGTGGAACAACAGACAAAGACAAACAGAGGAAGTGCAGTTTGACAGGTTTTTATTCAATAAAGCGCTCAGAATGTACATCAAGAAGAGATTTAGGATGTTGAACATGAACTGTGAACTGGAACACACTGAACAACAACAAGGACTAGAATTTGGGCCCAGTAGTTTTAGTTTTGGGCTCTTTTTGTCTAAAGCAGTCCAGCTGCTTTTTGGTACGTGGTTGAACTCCAAAAAGCAGTTACACGGACAAAAGTCAGTAAAAACACAGTAAAAAAAAAAAAAAGGAAAAACACAAAACACAGCAAACAGTAAAAACAAAAAAATAACAAGGAAAACGGTAAAAAAAAAAAAAGAAGCCCAAACCGTCTATTTTTATAGTGAGTCGGTCTCACTCACTGCTCTGTTTTTTACCCCCATTCCAAAGCAGATGAGGGGTGTACTGAGCATGCTCAGATGTCTATGTTATGCACAAGGTCTATTTGATCAGTGCGTTTTGAAATTTTTCTTATTGAATATTTAAAATAAATAATACATTCAGAACGCTCACCACAGACACGTCAGGGGTTAAAGGGTTAAAGAGTCAATATGGAAGATTTACGTGTTGCATCAAGTTCTAATACTAAGGAACTGTGGTGTCAAGAGAGGTGAAGTGGTGTTGAAGAACTACAGGTTAAACATTAGGATTTTCATGAGAAAAAAAAAACCCAGAAAACTTCACCAGATAACGACATCAAACATCCAACTCCAGCCTCACACCTCACATATTTCCTCATGTGACGAACCATAAATATAGAAACTCAGGAAGAATTTAGGTTTTTTTCTCGCCACAACAGATGATTCAGACAGAATATTCACCACAGAATCCTCTGAACACCGTCATAAACACCGGTTCACCTGTGTTTCCTGTTGGTTCGCCTTTATTTTTGAATGGCTCTGTTTTCCAGTGAACTGTGAGGAGTTTCTGTCCAAAGAGGAGGATCAGATCCCCGTGGATGAAATCTTCTTCTATCGGTGAGGCTTCATTTGGTTTTTGTCTCCTCTTTAGACAGTTCATCCTTAATAAAACACAACTTGTCCACCACAGTTGAGGTGTTTTTCTGTTTGATCCAGACTGAAGCCGTGGTTTACAGCTTCATCTCAGATCACATCGTCTCTGTTTCACCTCTGATGAGTTCACGCTCCAGAAGTATTTTAATTCTGTGAAACCGTCGACAAAACAAGACAGGAAACTAGTCACTGTAGAAAGTTACCATTACATATATTATTCATCTTATCGATGTACAAACATGAGTCGACTTCATTCTAATGATTTGTAGACACTTAGGTCCTTGTTTTGTTTTTATTTGATTCTAAATTCTGCAGTTTTGGATCTTTTTGGATCTGTGTTTTACCGTCCTTAGAGTATGGTTTATTAACTTTTTAAGTATTTGAAAGTGAAAATAATAGAATTGGTCTGAAAAAGGTTTCATTTTCTTACAATAATTGACTGAAGTCCTTGAAAAGTTATTGAAAAAACGTCTGTAAATGTGTTAAATCTAAATTTAAGTAAATACTTCTTTATTTCTTTTTATATTTTATGTATCACAGGTTTTCTGTCTTTCCTGCACTTTATTTTTGTATTTGCTGCTGTCAACTGAGAATCTTATCTTACCTTACCTTACCTTATCTTATCTTATATGGGAACCCTTTGCATGGCCTTTCTTCTAATGTTTTTGTACTTATTCTGTATTTTTATGAAAAACAAAACCTGTTGGTGTTTTTAATCCACCTTTAATATTGAGTGACTTTAATAGGTCTAAGTCCAGACAGTGGAAACAAAGGTTATACTATCGGTCCAGGGTTCCTGTGGGGTTTTAAAAAGTCTTAAAAGTCTTGAATTTACAAATCTGCATTTAACACCATAAAAAAGTCTGTAAAAGGTATTACATTTGATATGGTAGGTCTTAAGGTATGTCTCCATAAACCTGTTGGCTGTATTGTGTTTAAATGCGTCTTAAATGTCCAAGCTGCAAAGACAGTAACATTAGTCGACTCAGTTCCATCCGTTCCAGTTCTGACAATTTATATTGAAATTAGGAACCGATTATCGCTGATCTGCAGCCCCCAGTGGGAAATGACTGGGAGCGGTGGGAATGAAGGTGTCGGAGTAAATAAATACATTTTCCTACATTCTAGGAGTCACACACTTTTGCCAGTATGGTGTGAAATAGGCATTAAAATCTGTTCTAAATAGTCTTAAATGGTCTTAAATGTAACTTGTACAAACCTGTGGGGTCCCTGGGTCACAGCTGTGTTTTCCTCCTTTATCGTCAGCTTCTTTAAGAAGCAGCAGCAGGAGAAGCAGAGCCGGAGGCAGAGGCCGGACGGCGACAACGAGAGCCTGGAGGACGTGGACGACGACGAGTTTGAGAAACTCCTGGGTGAGTGTTGAGGCTGTTGTTACCGTCGGCGATTAGAAATGACCCGCGCTGACGTATGGAAACTGTCTGAACAGATTCCTGCGAAGGAGACTCGTACTTCACCGACCTGCCCGGCAACGACCTGGACTTCGCCGGGTGAGTCCTGGTCCTGGTTGGTCATGTTTTTATGGCTGGTTTATCCAAAGGGTTCCCTCTGACTGTTTTTTGTTTTCTTTTTTTTTTTTTTTGTCCATCAGGAGCGTGAATAAAAAGAAGGGTAAGAAAACCGCAGAGGACTCGGACATGGACGACTCGGACATGGACGACCTGGATGACGAGGAGGTGTCTCTGGGGAGTATGGACGAGGAGGACTTTGGGGACGAATTGGAGGACGAAGGAGGGATGTTCATGGACCCGGACGGAGAGGAGGAGGAGGAGGAGGATGATGATGAAGGTACAGGACGGAAAACAGGAAACTCTTACATGTGATAAAAGTGATGGAAAACCTTTATCTTTTCTTGGATCCAGTTTAGACTGTAAGAGAAAATCCACCGACCCCACCTGTAACTGTTGGGTCCCTGAGCGGATGAGAATAATGAGTAATAAAATGTTCTTAAATAATGTCATGTGTCACACCCTCAACAGCGGGCAGAGCATTTGTCCTTGATTTAATCAGATATACACTATGTGGACAAAAGTATGTGGACGCGTTGAATCCAGGTGTTTCTTTTCTAACAGGGGTCTGTGATACAAAACAATAATGACTAATGTCAGAATATAGTTTTAT
>JAPQRQ010000017.1:22678251-22690378 GCA_037367365.1 Apogon talboti | reverse complement strand
GGGTTCGGGTTGGGGTTAGGGCTAGGGTTGGGGTTAGGGCTAGGGTTGGGGTTAGGGCTAGGGTTAGGGCTAAGGTTAGGGTTAGGGCTAAGGTTAGGGCTAGGGCTAGAGTTAGGGCTAGGGTTAGAGCTAGGGTTAGGGTTGGAGCTAGGGTTAGGGCTAGGGTTAGGGTAAGGGTTAGAGCTAGGATTAGAGTTAGAGCTAGGGTTAGGGCTAGGGGTAGAATTAGGGCTAGGGTTAGGTTTACAGCAAAAGGGATAACAGGGGGATGAGCCCCCCGGCTCATGTGGTTTTTTGGAATAACTTGTGAACAAAAGGTTGTATCAAGATGAAACCAAGGTCTACCCCCCCTGAAGTGACCATGGGCTTTCCAATGACACCAACCCCCAATTCTGTCCAACTTCCAGTTCTGGAGATACGGAAATAACTTTATTTCAGCTGAATCTCAGGAATGGAAGGTCGGACAGACACGGGCCCAAGATGGGCGTGTTCAGAAGGGCCAAATTATGTTGGAGGACTTGGGTTCCAAGTCTCTAGGACCTTTGGTTCTGGATATAATTGGGGTCAAAGTTCATCCCATAGAAATGAATTGGCGATTGGAAAATGTGAAACTCAAATCAAATTCAAATCAAATTTTATTTATATAGGGCCAAATCATAACAGAAGTTATCTCATTGCACTTTACATATAGAAGTGGTCTAAACCAGACTCTCAAGCCAATTTACAGAAACCCAACAGAATCCTCCAGGAGCAAACAGTGGAAGGAAACTGTGAGTGTATTTCCTTAAGGCGGCCACCAGATGAAGCCAGAAAGACACTTTCTGTGTCAGTAGGGTGGCCATTTCCACAACACCAAAAAGGAGGACACTTCGCAGCATTTAGTGAAGACTGAATAATCGCAACATATAGAACTGGAGTGTATTTCCCACCACAATACAGTTTTGTCCATGATAACAGTGGTATCATGATAGAGTGATTCTGAGATACTCTATTCATTGTAAGACAATTTTATCTATGATCTGTTATGTGTGTAACAAAAGAGGACAAATGTCCCAGATAAGGTCAAAGGTATTTGGTCACAGTATTTGTATTTATTCAAAACTGACAACTGACCTGAACCTGTTTATCAAAGTGCACAGAGCACATCAAATTTAGGATCTTAACGTTTTAGCCAATTAATTTAAAATAAGAAATAAATAAACAAATAAATGAATGCAAAAAGTACTAATACTTAGTAATAAGGGTTAGGGAACAGTGATTCAGTCTGTATGATCCTTTCTATGGCCCCCTTTCCTTTATTACCTACATCTCCATCACACTGACAGAGTGCAGAATGCATTTAGGTCATCTTTGATACTTTTGGAAATGAAGTGTGTTCTTTTTGTCCACTCTGGATTAAATAATGTCTTTCTTTTTGGCATAGTGCGCTGTTAACGTGACGATATGACATCTGTAAGCTAGCACATGGAGGCTTGTTTACTTTTTCAACCAGTGATATTAACAGATATTCATTGGACACCACCTTCAGCCAATCAGTGCTTTTGCCAATTTTTTGTTTAACTGAACGCCTTAAAGGATTGGACGATATGCTGCGTTGTGTTTTAAGTGCAACTCAAGAAAGGAGGACAAACAAACGTCCGGCCTGAGACTGTGCCGGATGCCGGACAGGACTTTAAAACTCCGGATTGTCTGGCCTAAAGCCAGACGTCCTGTGTATTTTACCGGTCGCCTGTGCTCACTGCTCTCACTTTCTGGATTCAGTGAACTGCTGCAACTGTTTCCACCAACTCCAGTGTCCAACATTTTGATTGAGCAAGAAATACAAGGAATATGTCAGACTCACTTCCTCTTTGTCCATTCTTCAGCCTATGGTTGTGAATGTCCAAGTAGCTGCTGGCTGGTCCTGGAAGCACTGAATGATTAAAAGAAGAAATAGTTAAATCCAAGCTATAACTAAAATAAATTAAAAACAAATGAAAAAATCATGTATGAAAAATAGAGCTTTTTAAAATGGAATGGAAATAAGTTAAAACCAAAAGAAAAAGGTACAGTATAAAAATAATATGAAAAATACAAATACTAAACATACATAATTTGTCATGTATATAAATATAAAAGAAAAACACACACACAGATATTTCACATGCATTTGTATGTCAGAATGTATATTTGCCATTCTAAAATTATCTGACATGAAGGCGACGCCTGACTCTGACCAGTTTGACCTCTGACCGTGTCACTTTCTGTTTTTACTCTATATTACTTCCTGCATTAACAGTCAAAGTAAATGCCATTACTTGGTATGAGTTTGACGGATTCTGGAACCAGCCGGGATCTAGCAAATGTGACAAAGCAGAGGAAACCACCACTGCACCTCTGTACATTTAGAATATTTATATACTATTGAGTTCATATATGTACAGAGTGAATAGACCCTAACCTGAACTCAAAACACCTTCAAATACTTTGGTAAAGATTTGAATAAATTAATGATTTTTTATTCAAATATATTTACAGAAACTATTTTTGTACAGAAATGGAAAATAATTTTCAGATAATATTCATAATTATGCTTCAGTGCTGCCATGTGGGAGCACAAGGAGGATTTTTTTTCTTTCTTTTGAGCTGATGAAAAAGTGAATTTGTCTTTTTGGATCAGTAAAGCTCATCTGTATGTGTACATCATGTTATCAGAACACCACTGTTGGAAACTCCTTTACCCTGGGATTCTATGTATAAAGTGCAACAGGTTCAATGACAATCACAGATTTAGTAAGAAGATACTCTAGTAACTGGATTTAAAACAGACACGTATTATGATTCATTTTTGGTTTCAGTACATTTAGAAGCCCAAGTTGTTCCACTATTTGTTAGTTTCTAGTTATAGACATGGATTTCAACTTGTTTGCCTTGGTTGCAGTTGCAGGACTTCACCACCAGGTGTCAGTGTGGTGAAGTCCCAATGAGGTGATTTTATTATGTACATGAACCTTTACCAGTAAAAATGTCCATGTGTTACAGGATAAAATCAATGCATTATTAAATTACATCTAATAAAAACATTAAAAACCACAAACAGCTTAATATCTACTGATAAATCTCCACTTCTGTGCTTCTTGTTTTTCTATATATAATTTCTAATTTGGTGGAAGATCCCGCCTTCGTCCCAGGTGAGGCAGCAGATGCTGCAGGTGTGTTTGGTGGGTTTCACAGCTGCAGGTCTGTCGTTTTCCACGGTGGTCTCTGCAGACCCGCGGCTATTAAAAGTCTGAACTGAGAGACAATATTTGCTCACCTGGGTCACAAACATCAGTTTACGGCAGCAGAATGGAGTCTGACGGCAGGAAATCATCTCCTCACTGTTAAAGGAAACACTAAAATCAGCTCTGTGTGCAGACTTTAGAAGCTCAGGCTAATATCTCAGCCTCCGATGCTGGTTCTCGACCCAATGGGAGACAAAACGCTGAAGTGTTTTGTCCTGTTTGAGTCCAGAGTGTGTGTTCAGAGCGTGGTGGTCCTGGTGTGGTGGACTGAGTCTGGTTTCAAGAGCTTCAGTCCAACATTTTATTTCACTGGCAGGTCTAAAGCTGCTTCATGAGAACAGACCACATACCATTAGTCTCAGAGCATAATCACCTCAGTCATATTTTTTCAGGTCATAGTCAATGAAGGAAAATCCATCAGCAGTGTTAGCAGAGTAAAGTTAGGCAGATATCACAATTTAAGCAAAAATATGACATGGGCAACTCAGCTATGAGGCTAACGATACGTGAAGATGAAAGTCTGTTGGTAAAATGTAAAGAGTGTCCATTCATGTAGACTTCTTAGGATTTAATGTTCAAGAAAACCTCAAGAGGACTCTATTATTTGTCAAGCTCGTCTGCACAGACACAGCAGAATATTTTAGAACAACATGCAAAATACAAAAATAAATACAAAATAAAATACACCACCCAGCCCAAAAAACAAAGTCACACATGTCATATTTGACTGAACCTCCTTTGGTTTTGATTCCAGGAGACATTCACTGTCACATCTGTTTTGCCACATAATGCTAATATAGTGTCACAATAAGGTTCATAATGTTTTTTCCATCCATAGGTGTATTCATTTTTTATTATTGATTACAGAGAATCGGACCGCTGCATCAAGTCTCCATCACATCCCAGATTAGTGTCTGGACTTTATGGAGGCTAGTCCATGTGTAAACCATTCTGTCTCAAGCCTGATCAGTCCTGCATTGTCCAATCTGTATGACATTAAAGACATGAGAAGACACTTACAGCAGTTAAATAACCTGTTCCAGCTGAAACATTATCAACCACTGCAGTGTTTACCCATGGAAGGATCTGAACTGTTGGCTTAGTTCAATCCAGTGAACGTCTCCTGTAATCAAAACCAAAGGTGGTGCAGGGAAATACTGCATGTGCACCGTGTTATTGGGCTGGGCAGTACATGTTACCATGATGAACATTTAATCAGACAATAGTTATCTCAATGAATAATAAAACAGGCTGAGTTTTGGTCATGAATGACAGTCAAAGAAACTGGAGTAAAATTACATAAAACATCTGACTCTTAAGTTTTGTTCATGTAAAAAATAACAAAAAAACAAAACCTGATTATATGTAACAATATATTTATTGTTTATAAAACTGCAAAACTCTGTAAATATAAAGACTACGCACACACCTGACGGTCATGGAGGTGACGTCATCATAACTGTCTGTGTCCGTGGTCTGTTCAGTCTGAACTCTGTCTCTGCAGTTGTGTTGTGACTTATACCACACTGACTAGAGAGTCAGTCTAGTTTAACACTAAATTAAATGTCTCTTTACTACCTTTACCACTAACTGTGACTTTCTTGGCTGACAACTGATCTCCATATTTTTCTTAAGTTAAGTGAGTCCTGAGTTGTGTTGTTTTCAGTCTTATGGTGTTACTCTGATCTTAAATCGTTCATAATTGCTTTTACTGAAATTGTATTTATTTAGATTTTGTCATTGTAAAGCATTTTGATTGAAAGTGCTATATAAATAAATGCATTATCATCATCATTATAATAATAATAACAATAAAAATAATAAAAAAGTCCCATGAGGCAAAGTGGAAGGGGCGTGGCTTTAGCTTTCTATTGGCCTCCCACTTATTTACTATACTATAGTATTTACTGCAATTGTTTATCATTATAAACCAAACTCATAACTACCTGGTTTAGCTTAGTTTAGTTTTAGAGTCTGTAATAAAGTCCATTTTTGTAAAATATGGTCCTGAGAAAACAGGAAATACAGAAGTTTGGAAGGTCAACTCCACAAGAAGTACTAAAACTGGATTCATTTTGTTCATTTTTAATAATTATTTTGGCATTAATAGTAGTTAATTTTGTCAGTCCTGTCCCTGGTTTGCACTGGGGTCCAACATGTGACCTTTGACCTCCTTCATTCTATATTTACCTGTTGAAAGTGAAAGGTCCTCGGGTCCAGGCCTAAGTCCAGTTCCAGGTCCAAGTCCGGGTCCAGGTCCAAGTGTGGGTCCAGGTCCAGATCCAGGTCCGGGTCCGCGTCTGGGTCTGCAGAACGCGGATGAAACGGGGCGGGAGTCTGGAGCCGAATATTCAAATCATCCTCGGACGCTGATTGGTCGCCGCCCGGATCGTCACTGAGCTCCAGCGTCCCCGGTGTCCGCTCCGGGGTTGGGTAAGGACCAGTCCCGGTTTGGAAGGAGCCCGGATCTGCAAACGGAGCGGGACCCGGATCAGGACGCAGGCGGGTTCGTGTGAGTCTGCTTCCCGCCTCTGAGGAGCGGAGGACAGGATGCTGAGCGTCAAGATGGAGGGACACGAGCATCCGGACTGGAGCGGCGGAGGATACTACGGAGACACCGAGGTCCGGGACCGGGATCGGGATCAGTAGGAACCCAGTGATCTAGGTTTAGGCAGAACAGGGAAAAGACTAAAACTGAGCTAATGAACATGTTTGTATTTGACTCGGCGGTGCGTAAAACTACATCCAAGACCATTTATCTTCTTTAAAAGCTTACATTTTTACACAGATAATACCTTTGTCTTTATTTAAGACTGACCTTTTTATATATTTTAGACTAAATATGTAATGAAATTATCGTTAACTAAAATATAATGAATGGCAGTGTTGGAAATAAATATTTTTTTACGCAAAAAAGTCGAAATCCAGTATCAGAGGAGGAATTATTAAGAGTAAATCCAAACCCAGGATATGATTAGAAGGCAATTCATATTGTTTGGGTCTCGTTTTAGATCAAATGTTGTTAAAACTAAATTGAGACACAGAGGGGTTTTATTATTACGCAGGAATGAGGCTCATAAATCCATTAATTTCTGACTCCAAACTGTTTTAGTTTTGTCACAAATTAGATTCCACAATAAAATCAAAACTGCGAAGATCAAGTTTATTAAACTGATTATTGATGGATGTGATGATTAATTTGTGGTTTATTCATTAAGTAAAAATTTATAATATGATGAAATCTGAACACATGATTTCCAGTAAGTGTGTTATTTTTCGCTGCAGCAAAATAAATGATATTTTTCTTTAGGCCTGATGTTAGAAAATAAAACAAACAGGCTAACTGTCCCATCTGAAGAGCTGTGTTCTGTTTCGATATATCTAGATATATTGATTTGATTAGTTGTTGGGCTGTAAAAAATGTTTAACCTTAAGTGAAACTATTTAATAGAAACAAAAATTAATTAATGATTAAAATTTATTCGTCATTACATCTCCTTTAGATCACACAATAACATCAAGCAAACAATTCATAATAAACACAAAAGTCTTGTTTTGAATAATTGGCTTTAAAGTGAAAAACTGATTAAGACTTAAAATGAAGACGTAATATTATAAGTATGTAAAGACAGAGAATATGAATTATTACTAAACTAAAATAATGTCCCTCAGAACAACACAGGCCTGACGGGAATTTTACCTGAAAAAATAATAATCTGAACTGAAGAAGACTAAACTGACAATTGGAAAAGTGACTAAACGTCCATATGATTTTCAGGTTAATTCCTGATCATTTTACATGAATGGAGCAGATTTTTTTTTTTTAAAAATCAATAACTTTAACCCGACAGAAGGGATCAGTGTCTACATTTATGTGACATTTTCTCGGAAATAACAGTTAGTTGAAGAGGATTCATTATCCAACTTGTCGATGCTGCATTTTCAGGGTTTTTCTCTTCAATTAGAAACTAAATGAGCGATTTAAGAAACAGGAGAGAGTCTATATGAACCAGAAAAAGACTGAGGGTTTTTACTTATGCCTTAACTTTATAAATGAGCACATTTATGTCACATTTCTTTACGTATTTTTTCCAAATGTTGTGATGATATTCGTCGAAAAATTATATATATATATATATATATATATATATATATGAAAAAATGTTTTGAGTCGATCCTAAACAGAAGAATGCACCTCAGTCCACAGACAGGGTCCAAGAAAACCCAAATACTGAGTCTAAACCCTGTTTATTCATTCAGGTCTGACTTTAACCCTGACTCTTACCCGGTTCTGTTCCAGGTCTACCCAGGTCCGCCCAACATGAACCCCGGTCTGTCCATGAACTGTATGAGCGGCTACATGAGCGCGCCCGCTATGACCGGCGGAGGCCACATGAACGCGCCCTACGTCAACCCGGTCGGGGTCAACCCGCCGTCCATGTCCGGGGGGGTGTCCCAGAGCCCCGCGGCCGTGCAGGTGGCCACCGGGATGAGCCCTCCTCCGTACGGGAACGTGATGAGCCCGGTGTACGCGCAGACCTGCAGCCTCCGGGCCCGGGAGCCCAAACCGTACCGGCGGAGCTACACGCACGCGAAGCCGCCGTACTCGTACATCTCCCTGATCACCATGGCCATCCAGCAGTCCGGAACCAAGATGCTGACCCTCAACGAGATCTACCAGTGGATCATGGACCTGTTCCCGTTCTACCGGCAGAACCAGCAGCGGTGGCAGAACTCCATCCGACACTCGCTCTCCTTCAACGACTGCTTCGTCAAGGTCCCCCGGTCCCCGGAAAAACCGGGGAAGGGCTCCTTCTGGGCCCTGCACCCGGACTCCGGGAACATGTTCGAGAACGGCTGCTACCTGCGGCGGCAGAAGCGCTTCAAGTGCGACAAGAAGCCGGAGAAGGAGGCGGGTACGGGGGGGAAACCGGGCCCCGACGGCGGCTCCGGTACCGACTCCCCGCAGTCCTCCTCCTCCTCCTCCACATCCTGCTCCCCGTCCGCCGGTCCGGACCTGAAACGGGCCGAGCCCCCGCCGACCTCCAGCCCTGCCCGCGTGCCCTCCCCGCTCACGCACGCGCAGCACCTGTTCCCCCATCACCACCCGCTGCTGTTGCACGAGAGCGCGCACCTGAAGCCGGACCACTACCACCACCACTACTCCTTCAGCCACCCGTTCTCCATCAACAACCTGATGTCGGAGCCGGTGCTGCCGTACGGGGGCTACGGCTGCCCCGTGTCCGGCCCGCTGGTCAAACCCGGCCTGGACCCGGCCCACGGAGACTCGTCCAACTACTACCACGGCGTGTACTCCAGACCCATCATGAACGCGTCGTGAACCACCGCCGCCCTGGAGCGCCTGTACATTTGTAAATGTGTTTTCTAGTGTTTCAGTGTGTGTGTCCGTGCATCTGATAAAAGTCTTTATATGAACATTACGCCTGGGTTTTCATGTGTTTTATGGTTGAATTCACTCAGATTCAGAGTTCTGCACCAGGTCCGGGACTTTTACGCACGTGGACGACCTGCACATTTATACTCCTGTTTACTGAGAGGACGATGAGTCAGAGGAGGTTTATCCAATGCATAATGTCTTAAAACCTCATTGCATTACATTGAATGTTGTATTATAATTATACAATAATAATAATAATAATAATACATAAATATATATTAGATATATTACTTTAAGACATTTCCTCTGAATAAAATCACTAGGATGAAGGAAATTAACCTGGTTTGATGCTCAGGCTTTTTTACTACTAACAATAAACATACAAACTGTTTAGAGAACAGTTCTAATTTATTATAGAATAGAAGATGTATTTGTCACCATTTATCAGTGAAGATTAAAAATGCAGCAGTAGATACAACATCTGCATGTCAGGTTTGACTTTAGCCGGCTGCATAATTAGGTGAAAATCATACTGCAATTCTAATCTATTCAGTTTGTGAAGGAAAAAGAACATATGAATCATTTGGAAAAGTCTAACACCAGCTTAAAAATGACACAACATGACAGGAAACCCTAAATCCTCCTGAGTTTGGACCTTCAAACCAGAGCTTTTGGAGATTGTTTAATTGCGCTGATGTTGCATCCCAGAGGTTTTTTTGGGGGAACCTGCTGTAGAGGATATTATGGTTAAATACAACAATGTATGAGATGTTTTTAACTCAAATTTAAGACAAAGTCGTGCCAGTTAGATGATAAATCAGAGACAGATCCAAGAGCAAAATGATTAACACATATTTGGTCTTCAGTTAAATGTCAGCCGCTGTTAAAAGAACAGGAGCCGCTGTTAAAAGGTCGGATTCTTCATCATTGTCTTTTGTCTTTTACGTTAAAAGTACAACCTGAAAAAATATCCAGTAGTTATTAAGACGTCACACAAATGTGTAAGGAAAAGAAAAAAGAAAACTAGAGAGTAGAAATATGAATTATCTATAATTTTAAAAAAAGTGTAATAAAGCACTTTAATTCATACTGTAACATGGTCTGTCTGTCCAGTTAAAACACCCTCCGATGCACAGGAGGACAGACTTTTATCGGTTCAACTTGGACTTCAGTGTAATTTCCATTTTCTGCAGATTTATTCTTAAACTAAGCTGCATATCAGAGGCAGATATGCAGTTTTTTTCACTACATTTGCAATATTTATGACTACTTTTGAAGTTTTATCTGAAAAACCTATATAATTTGATGCCGTAAAACTAGAGGTGCAGGAATAACACTTTTTCTTAGATACAAATAAGTACTTTTTACTCCCGTACATATTTCTAATTCATAGCTACTTTGAACTTGTTACATGGAAAAACATAATATACTTAAATGATATGATGCGTCCTTACCAATGTACCAGAGGTGGAGGACTTATGATTAAACTTCAATATCTCAGGGGAAAATACTGTATTTTTTCCTCTACTACTTTTTTCCAGATTTATATCCACTTCTGAAAACTCTGTAACCTGTCCCACTGTGCAAAACAACTGATCTGTGAGCATCTTCTTAAAACACATGTATTTTCATTTCTGCATATGACGCAACTATGGCAAAACCCACATTTCAGTCAAATGTTGGACAGATCAGCCTTAAAACGCCTAAACAGCCGCAAACCGACCGAAAGTATCTACTGATCTAAACTGTTTAATACCTGTTGATCCACTATTAATACATGTCAATAACTGGTGTAAAATACAGTTTGTCATCTTTTCGTGGTCATCACATATGACCCATTTGGACGTTCAGAGGCTGGAAACACCATCATACAACACTGACTCACCAGTCAAACCCATGGAGCTATAGACGCTTGTTTTTAAATTCAGTTAATAATATATTTCCACTGGGCTGTACCGACTTAGAAAAATGAAATACGTGGCCGCATGTTGTTAAAAATTGTAACTTTTTGCAGCGGGATGAGCCAATATGCTGAACTTGGAGGATACAAAGACAAGACCACTTCCATAAAACCATACACTTCAGTGCTGTTTCAACTCTTAAATGAGCCAATCGTCTCATGTACACCATTAAGAAATATATTCATTATGTCAGCGGTTGGCAAAACTTTTCAGTTTGAGACCAAAAAGAGAAATCTGGCATCTCAGCAGGACTCTAAAATATAATATATAATAAGCTTTGAATTTACTGTGAGCTTTTATGAACACCTACATGATCAGTGAATTAAATACAGGAAAACACATGATTTTTAATGGAAAATGCCAAATGCAGAGGTTAATATTATAATAAATAGTGATAAATGACTTAGGAAAGGTTAAATAGAGAAAGAATCATTTAGAAGTCGCCACATAAACAGTTGTACGTCTATAAGGAATACATGTCTAATGTGTTAAACAGATTTTTTTCCACACTATACACTTCTTCTTCTTCATGACCCAATCAGAATGAGTCTGCTGCCACTTTTGGGTCCCGACCCAGAGGTTGAGCAAACATGACAGATGTCCAGAAGGTGTCAAACCGAACTGAACTGCTGCATTGGAGCTGCAGGTCGAGGAGAAAGCACCAAAGGCTGATGAAGAGAAGGACCATGAGGAGCATGATCTGGCATTTTGGATAAATGAAACCACCTGAACTTGAGGGAGAAACCTTGTATGTATTTTCAGGAATAAACAACCACAACACATAATAAATAAATAATAAAAACCAGAACCAGGTCTGTCATTTTTTCCAAACGTCCCACGTATCTCCTCTCCAGTCAAGAATAACTTCAATAACTGGCACCATTTCTAACACAGACTTTGACATTATATGTTGTGTTGTACAAAGTTGAGTTATTTTACTTGAGAGTTCCCATTTCATGCAGATTTATATTTCACAGTAACAAATAACTCTATAAATTCATCATACAAGGTAAATCCTGTACCTGTGACTCCACTACATCTGTGTCTGTTCCATGTGAATCTTTGACATATGGATAATAGAACAGACTGACACGCAGACGCAGGTTTAAGCATTTACCAAACTTCTCATTTTCATCTGGAAATACCGACTTTTCCTTCTTAACGTCCAGAAAATGTTCAAATCATTCAACACGTCACTAGAAATGACAGGTCAGGTGGTTGTTGTTTCCTCTGTCAATGATCAAGTGACGGCCATCAGATTTATCTTTATGTCTGATTATAAAAGAGATAGAACATGTCCAGAAGAGGATGAGGAGGAAGAGCAGAAGAGGAAGAAGGGATGGAGGGAGAGGAAGAGGAGGAGGAGGAGAAAAAAGAAGTAGAGGGGGAAAAGGAATGGGAGAAAGAAAAAGAGGAGGGAGAAGAAGTAGAAGAAGAAAAAGAGGAAGAAAAGGAGGGAGAAGATGATGAAGAATAAAAAAGGAGGAAGAGGGGAGATGAGAAAA
>JAPQRQ010000017.1:22654066-22664670 GCA_037367365.1 Apogon talboti | reverse complement strand
TTAAAGAGAGAGGGAAAAGCAAGAGAAAGAGAGAGAGAGAGAGAAGGAAAGAAAGATTGGGGGGGGGATAGGGGTAGACACATGGATGCACAATTACATTCATTACCTTCATTATTTCACTTAAGATTCAAAACAGTATTATGAAAAATGTAAAGGTTTGATAATAAATATACCCTTTGATTATAACTGGGTGTGTTCTGTACAGTACACCACACCATATAACCATATGTTAAAGTCATATTTCTTTGTTAATTGTTAAATGTGCTGCTCATGTCCTTGCGCTGCCCTCTTCTGGTCAAATAAAGCACTCCAGTACAACAGGAAACCCAGCCTTCACCTGATTTTCTCATGTTTCTGTGAATAAAATCCACGGTTGTGTAATCGTCTCAGTGCGGAGCAGTAGGCTGTGGATGTCTCTACATTTCAGGAGCCAGGTGGTCTGGACGGACCCCCCTCCCCTCGGCCTCCTGGTTGGAGTGGGCTGCCTTTTCAAGAGGCGTTCAGGGGCCCCAGCTGCTTGGCCTAATGCTCCTCCAGAGAGCAGAGGATTAAACGCAGTCTGCAGAGGGGAAATGAAAGGAACGGCAGAGCTGCATGGGAAATAGAAAACACAGAGACGAGGGGGGGGGGACGGACGAGGAAAACCACATCCAGACAAATAGAGGCCGGAGTAAAGTGTGTCCCCCACCTTCAGGCGACCCACAGGTGGATTCTGTGGGCAAGAGGAGGACGGAGAAAAACACCACAATAAATGATGAGAATGGAAACCAGGAGTCTGGATCGATGTGACGATAAAGGTAGAAGTAATGAGATGTGGACGTACGAGGAAACGGAATAACAGGAAGGAGGATGTTTGGACCCTTCATATCCACGTTATAATGAA
This sequence comes from Apogon talboti, assembly GCA_037367365.1. NCBI lineage: Eukaryota > Metazoa > Chordata > Actinopteri > Kurtiformes > Apogonidae > Apogon > Apogon talboti. Next base: position 22,663,787 of record JAPQRQ010000017.1, on the reverse strand, counting down.
CGAGTGATTATGATTTAATGTAGAAGACAATGTATGCACTGGTTTAAGCACAATGTTATCAGAATATCATTAACAAAAACAAACAAAATGAGCAAAATAACTGAAAAAATCTGTAAAAATGAAAGAAATTAACACAAAAAAATGAAAATGAACAAAACTGGGAACAAAATTTAAAAAATAACAAAATAAGCTCTAAAATAAACAAGAACAAAAAAACAGGCAACAAAATGGAGAGTGAATGAAATGAACAAAAGAGAATGAAATTAAAGTGCAAAAAAATGAACAAAATAACCAAAAAAGAAACAACAAAATGGACAAAAAAGAACAAAATCAACAATAAAATAAAAAACTTCTCAAGATCAACAAAAACAAAAGAATGAACAAAAAAGTTAAAGAAAATGAACAAAATAATTGACAAAATGAACACAATAAACTATAAAATACACCAAAGGAGGCAAAAAAATGAAAATTCAAAGAAATTAACAAAAAAAGAGTGAAAACAAAGACGATGTAGTTTAAGGTCAGTAATTTAGGACCTAATTCTGTGAAAATGGTATTAAATTACAGGCATTTACAAACGGGCATTTTTTCTTCTTCAGTTACTCAGACAAATGTATCACAGATGGACCAGACCTTCATCGTCGTCATGGGCAACGTATGGTCATGTTATCTTACAATGACAATATTAAACTGTTCAATGAGTTTGCGTCATCTCCAACAGGCAAACGTGACACATTTGTTTGGTCAATTTGATGCCAAGTCACGACGGTTGATGGAGGTAAAGTTCCAGAACTTTACGAATAAAAATGAGATGAAACTGACAAATGTACGAGACGAAGAAAAAAACAAAAACAAAACACAAGTTCAGTAACCCATGAGATGTGAATTCAATATTTAGTAAACAATATGTCACTTATTATAGAGTTTTAACCCAATTGGGGGCCGTTTGGAGCTGAAGTGACCATAAATGGACAAAGAGGGTGGGGCATCTATTCAGAATAGAAGATGCAAAAACAGAGACACTAAAATTACATATGCAAAGGTAATGAGTACAATTCTAAAATCAGTCTAAATATAAATCTAAAAATAATGGCCGACCAGTGCAAAAATGTAAATAGCAGCTACATTCTGGATTTTTTTATTGGGGGGGGGGGGGTGTTACAATAGCCAGATAAAAGCCTAAAACTGGTGAGATTTTTCTGAGTAGATGATGGAACGTTGTAATGAAGGAGAAACTGTTGGATCAAATGGAATTAGGAGAATTTCAGACTTACATGGGTTTAGGTGTAAAAAATGATGCACTTCCTACTTTAACGTCCTCAAGGCAGTGTGTTAGTGGTGTTATTTATTAGAGTGGGGCGTCATCTTCATAACATCAGATACTTTTGGTGGGACTTTGCTCTCATGGCAGCATGGAAATGGGAAACAGAATGGGCCCAAACACTGAGCCCTGAGGTACTACACAAAAACTAATCATTAGATGTAGCCTCACACATATATACTCTGAAAGCCCGGTCTTTGAGGTGTGGCTTGATAAAGGAATTTAACCTGGAAATAAGTTACTTTTTATCCTAGACAGGTGTTTATTGTAAATCTATGGAGCTATTACTTTTTCAGTAAGTATCTGGTGGTCATCAGCAGAATTCCACCTGAACAGATACTTCCCATAAACTTACATGTTCAAATGTCCAACCTCAGCAGAAATATATTTGCAGTCTGTTACAAAAGACTGTTGGGGTCTCTGTGTTAATTTTCCTGCTCCTAACGAATGTACAGAGTAAATTTATAATGAACTCACCTGTTTAGGTTAAATAAGGGCGTGGCAGTTTTGACTGACAGCTGCACGGCTGCTTTTATTTATTGAATTAAATGTATATTTCCTGAGAAACAGTACCGCACTAACACTGTGGTTGTGTTTATAAAGTTGCACCTACATGTCCAGACTAAATATGGTCACTTACGTGTCTAAAAAAAAATGGAAGAATGTTTAAGTCAAGGTTTTAAAACTGGCACAAACTAACAGATGATGACAGTAAAACGGTAAATGAGAAGAAACTGGAGGGTTTTCTCTCCTGTCGACAAAGTTTTGTTCTGGAGATTTAATATTTTCATTCAGATTCATAATATAATATAATTATATTTTATGATTGTGTTATGTTTTTGTAATAAAGCACTTCGTAAGGCCATTTTAATAAATGAATAAGACATAATCATTATTATTATTATTATTATTGTTGTTGTTACATAATTAAATCGAAAGAGAAATGGAAGATGGGCCATATAACTGCTAAGGTGAAAGTCCTGATCCATAATATAGTATATTAATATTTACAGTATTTAAACTTAATTTAAGCTGCAAATTGCCTCAACACTGCATTTACATATGAGCAGTTTTGTTTATAAATATTATCTTTGTGTTTTGCAGGAGCCCAGAATATTCTTGATTATTTGGACTGTAGTTAAGATCAGAATGAACACACTGGTTAATTCTGCTTATTTGGGGTTTTAATTATTTTATTCCTTTTCAGTATTAACATAAATTACCACTACATGACGGTCGTTCAATAAAAACTAATCAATAAATAATAACTGATCAATACAGTCCCTGTGAACTCCTGAACATCACAGTAAAACTCACAGTAAAACTTAATGAGCTCCAGGTTTTCTCCCCGGTGTTTCCCGTGTCATTTCCCCGTCTTCAGGGCCTCTCATCCGGGATGCGGATCCACTGAGTCCCGGGGGAGTCCCGACCGTCCGGAGCGTCCAGCAGCTGGACCCGGACCTGGACCGGAATCAGGACCAGGACCGGGACCAAGACCGGGACTGATGCCAGACCGGTGGACAGAGGCGGGACCGGTTGGTTTTTAACCGGGAGGAGGTGAGGTCACGTGAGGGCGGGTCGGAAGGTGATTGGCTGTCTGTTGTGTTTACGGACACCGAAGAAAAAGAGTCTGAAGATTTATATAAAACTAAGAAAATAATAACTCTAGAAAATAATGAGGTGGGAAAAAGTCACAAATATAAACCAAAATTACACAAGTTAATAATATCTGTATTATTTTTAGTTAAATAAAACAAACAAAAAAAATATATACAATATTATTTGGTAACACTAATTTCCCCCTTTTTCATTCGCATTACATTATTAATTATGACTATTTCAATGTTTTTCAGATATCTGAGTCTACATATTTAATAAAATTTTTATAGAATATTAACCAAAAGAAGGTTCAGATGATTTTAGTAAATTTCAATAAAACACAAATAACCACAAAGTATTTATTTTAATTCTAGTTTTTCTCATAGATAATTGTTAATAATAATTCTCCTAGTTTAGTTCCATTATAGTTTAACTGATTGTTCATTTTTATTGTGTTTAAAGTTTTCTTTTCTTTTCATTCTGGTAGGAAAATACTTTAAAAAAAAAAAAGATAATTACACTGAAACTAAAATATACAGAATAATAATGATGACACTACAAATAAACAGTAAAGGTCTATATGTTGGAGTCTGTCATCTATGATTAAAAAGCAGGAATGTTTTTGTTTAAGAAAATATAAATAAAATGTATTAAAAAGGTATCTGAAGTTTAAAGTCCTAAGTAAATAGAAGAATCTGAACTAATCGTCATGTGTCTGATGGGGTTTAAAGAGCTGAAGGATTAAAAGGTGAAGTTTCTGTTTCTCTGGAGGCTGAAGATTCACTGTGGAAAACAAATACATATCCTGCAAAAAACTATTAAATAAAAAAGGTTTAAATCTCAAAAAAGAATTTGAAAAAATGTGCTTTTACAGTTTCATTAAATAAGTCAAATCCATAGTGGTGCAAATATAAACCTCCTGCATCAGAAAAATAGTAAAAAAAAAGTCTGAAAACTAATATGAAAAAATGATCAGCTGATTATTTTATTTGACTTTTAAGTGCATTTGTTTTTTTATGTCTTTATTGTCTGAACTTTATAACGCCTCTATTTGTTTCTAATGTTGATTGAGTTGAAACTATAACCTTTCCTTTATTTTTTGTGACTATAAATAAACAAATAAATAAATAAATGTTACTTGTGCTGCTTTAGGATAAATAGGAAATTAAATTCTTAGTCATCAACTAGGTAATTTCACTTAATAATGTATATTTTCCTTGTTTTCGTCCCAGTGTTGTGGAAAACTTTGCTTTATACCTAATTGAATGATAATATAATTTATAATAAATAAATCTGTAGATAAATAAAGTACAGTTCCTGTTAAAATGCTGGGTTTACTCAATATAATTTTTGGTAAAAAGCCTCTGTGTAGATCGTCATTTCTTTTCTTTTTGTTTTAATGTTTCTTAGAATCCATGTGTGACAGTGATCAGGTCCGTTCAGATGTTTAATGGATGCTTTCAGCTTCATTATATTGTTTAAGATCCTCGTTAATGTTAAATCTAAGACTTTTTTACTTATCATTCACGTGTAACCTTCACATGTCTGTTCTATTGTCACATGATAAACTCTTCTTGTACTTTTTATTCCTGCTGTTCATTGTTCCTTCAGCGGACTCTCCTCGTGACTCTAAACCAGGGGTGTCAAACATACGGCCCGTGGGCCAAAACCGGCCCACCAAAGGGTCCAATCCGGCCCGTGGGAGGAATTTATGAAATGCAAAAATTACACTGAAGATATTAACGATCAAGGATGTTAAAGTTATTGAAGTTCAGGACATACAGACAAATATGATCTACAGTGGGTCAGACCAGTGACAGACTATCATAAAAACTTAGAAATAATGACTACAAACTTTTCTCTTTGTTTCAGTTTTTTAAAAAAAAAGGAAAGTTACGAGACAATGTTTACATTTACAAACTGTCCTTTACAAAAAATATGAACAAGCTGAAATGTTTTAAGAGAAAAATGTACTTTAACATCGTTTTGTTAATGTTTCTCAAATTTTTGCTCATTTTTGTACGAGTTTTGTTCTTTTTATTCTTTATTTTGTTCATGTTTGTTGCTTTTTGTTATTTTTTTTCTGTTGATTGTGTTCATGTTTCTCAAAATAAATGTTTTAGATCCACTATGATCTGTAAGTTGTGATGCAAATGATGAACTGAGGCATGTTTTTAAAACTGCACTTATTTTTCTCATGAACTTTCCTGTTATTCACATTGTTTTGAAGTTATGGTCTGTATCACCATGTACTTTTTCTTTTTTCACTCTAAAACACAGGTTAGGGTTGACATCATTTAGTATATGTTATTATTCGGTTCTTCTACTGGTCTGGCCCAGTTGTGATCACATGGGGCTGAATGTGGCCCCTGGTCTAATCCAAGTCCAGCTGCAGATCCACCAGGTCCAAACCACCTCCTCCACTCACCTCGGTCCGTGTCATTGTTGCTGAGTCCGCCCGCGTCGCTCCGCCCCTCCATGTGTCGGAGCCCGAGTCCTCCGGGATAAGGGCTCCTCGTCCGCCGCCTCCGCCCGATCAGCTGGACTCTTCCCTGGGAGACGGACGCAGAGACGCAGCCGGAGGGAGGGAGGGGGAAGCAGGCAGAGAGCAGCCGTCCAGGACGTCCAGCCAAGCCGGGCCGCACCATGTCCCTGAGCCCGAAGCAGCAGCAGCAGCAGCAGCATCCGCATCACTCCACCCCCTTCTCAGTCACGGACATCCTGAGCCCCATGGAGGACAGTTACCGCCGGTTCGGAGCCATGGACGGGAGCCTGGGGGCCCCGCTGGGCGCCTACCGGCAGCCGCAGGTCTCCCAGCCCGGGGTGCAGCCCCAGCAGGAGCCGCCTCACCTGCACCACCATCACCACCACCACCACCACCTGACCCCCTCCTCCTCCTCCTCCTCTTCATCCTCATCCTCCTCCTCCACCACCTCGGCGGCGGCCCTGGGCCCCGGGAACCCCTACCACCACCACCATCACCACCACCACCTGCCCCACGCCGTGCCGCAGTTCTCCGGGGCCGTGGGCGGGTTCTGCAACGGCGGCATCGGTAACGTGGGCGAGCTGCCGTCCTACCAGGAGACGGTGAGGAGCGGCGGAGCGGCGGCCTGGTACAGCAGCCCGGAGCCCCGGTACCCGAGCAGTAAGAGCCCCCAGACCCACACACCGAACGGTTTAAAGAGGCTCAAGTTTTCAGGATCATCATCGAAGTTTAAAACACTTTGTTCTGAGGTTTTGATTTAATTTTTAGCGTGTTTTTATTATTTTAAAGCCTTTACATTTAAGTGATTTTTCTCTTATTTTCATTCTCAATAATTTAGAAACTCCTGATTTGCTCCAGCATCATCAAAAATCACAAGGATCTTAATTAATAAATTACTTTGACTTTATATTTTTCTAATTAAATGAAAAACCATGTTTCTGATGAGTTCTGGGTGTTTTTTAACGCATCAGTTCCAGAGAATCCCGTTTGTGTTTTGTTCCTTAAGCAATTTTTCACGATTTTATCATCGATTTCTTAATCATTTAGCTTTTTAAAATGTTGAAAGATGAAACTTTATTTCTTTATATTGTTAGCAATGTTTTTAATGAATTTAAGTAGAATTTTACGACGGAAGGCTGCTAAATGCAGTCGTGTTTTCGTATTTATTGCTTTTCAAAAAACAGTATAGTTGCGTTTAATTATAAATCTGAGTTTGAGTTTCTAAAATGTTTTTTAAGCCTTTATATTTTATTTCTTTAAATGAAAATCGATATTTCCCACTAATCTTAAAAGAAAGTTTCTAAATTTAAACAAAATATCCCAAAAGAACACGAATCCGATCATGAATTTGTAAATTAAATATTTTTTTCAATTATTAAGGTCCTCTACTGCGGTTTTAAACTTTATGAACTGGAAAACGATCTGATGAGTTTTAAAGATTTAATGCATTTAATTATTTGTATAATGACATGAAATTAATCATATGTCATTGATTTTTAAAAAAAATCTACATTATTATGGTTTTTGGGTTTAAAGTATGTTTTTCGTTTTAATTGGAATCTTTTCATGAGTTTTGGAAGAATTGCACTAATTTTGTTTTGTATCTGAAACTACGTTTCCAGTTTATCGTGATTCAATGATGCCTTTTTCTTTGAATGTTTTTTTTTTTTTTTTAATTAAGGCCTTAATCGTTATTTTTGTTTTAATGTGAAAGCATTGGATTGGACCGAGCAGCTAAAATCCGCAGTGCTCCAGTTTGTTTCACTCTTAGTTTTTTTTTTTTTTTGTTTTTTTTATAATTCGAAGCTGTAGGTTGGGCTTTGCGGGTTTTAACGCATGGGTGTCGGTTTTGCTTGATTTCGCTCCGTTTTTCGGCCTCTGACTCCGTGTCCTCTCAGTCTCCAGGTTCATGGGCCCCTCCGCCGGGATGAACATGTCCGGGATGGTGGGCAGCCTCAGCGGGATGGACTCCGCCGCCAAGTCCATGGTGACGCTCCACGCGCCGCGGAGGAAGCGGAGGGTTCTGTTTTCTCAGGCGCAGGTTTACGAGCTGGAGCGGCGGTTCAAGCAGCAGAAGTACCTGTCGGCTCCGGAGCGCGAGCACCTGGCCGGGCTCATCCACCTCACCCCGAACCAGGTCAAGATCTGGTTCCAGAACCACCGCTACAAGCTGAAGCGCCAGGCCAAGGACAAGGCCACGCAGCAGCTGCAGGACGGAACCGGCGGCGGCGGCGGACTGTGCACCCGCCGCTCCTCCTCCTCCGCGTCCCCGGTCCTCTCCAAGAACGGAAAGACCACCGGCGGCTCCAACCAGAGCGGGACGCGGCAGCAGAGCGGCCCCGTGGAGCCGATCGGGGCCTCCCAGCAGCAGCAGCAGCAGCAGGTGAACCAGCTGTCGTCCACGGAGGAGCTGGAGGACCTGAGCCCGAGTCCGCCCATGGAGCTCCACGGCCAGATCAACATGACGCAGACGGACGCGGCGCTCATCGAGTACACCAACAGCATGATCGGCTCCAATTTACTGTACGGGAGGACTTGGTAGAGACACCGGGAGGAGGGACAGGCGGGATCCGGCCCGCGGGGCGCTTCTGCCGGGTTGGATTTGCTCCGTGAACCGGCTGGAAAATAAGGAGCGCGTTTCTTTCGGTGCGTAAAGTTGTGGTTGTTTTACGCACAGCGGGACTGGAGACGCGAACCTGACTGCATCTGAGCCTCGAACTGGACTCACTGTTAATAATAATAATAATAATAATGTATTTTCTCCCATCAGACAGACATATTTCTTAATCTTTTTTGTAAATGACCGCTGCTCTGCTCACATTAAACCACCACAGGCTGACTGTAGGAGCTGAAGGGTGGAGCCGGTTGGACAAAAACAAACTGAAGGAAAAGGCGCTTTTCAGTCGGAATGAAATGAGACATTATTTCATTTGCAGGCTTAAACGGCAGAAAGTAAGACATTAAACTGAGACTAAAGCTACAGATGGTTTCATTTGTTTTCCATTTTTAATAAATGATCAATTCATTTCGACGCCAATTTTTATTTCCCCAAAGCAAACACTGACCGCAGAAAGAAGTTTACATTCAATATCGAGTGTTTTATGTTTAAATAAAAATGACTTCTTTTCAGACAAATCAGATCCAAATTTCACAGCTACTAATTTATTATTTTTCTTAAACACTTGAACACTTTGGAGATTTCTCTCAAAAATAAACAAAGTGACTCACTTGGAATTTTACATTTTAAAATCCACAAATTACTTCATCTTTTTTTTTGTTGTTGTGTACAATACAAAGGAACAAAACATTGTTAAAGACGATAAAAAGAAAAAAAAACAAAACAAAAACAAAACAGCTGGTCTCCCTTAAAAAAACCATCCCGTCCCCTTTAAGGTCCCAAAGTCCAGGTTTACTTGGAGTTGTTTCAGTTCCAGTTGTATCGTCTGGAAGGAGGAGGAAGAGGGAAACCTCTGGCCGAGTTGTAGCCCTGGAAGAGCACAAAACAGCACCGTCTGTCAGAGCAGTGAACACATCGCTGTTTGTATTTTTAATGCTTTTAAACACAATTCACACATTTGTTCAGTTATTTTAGATCAGACTAAACCCAAAATCAAAAATGTAAATTTAAAAAAAACATTCTACTGTCTCAGAGGAAAGAAAACGGGATTAAATTAGACAATAAATCCAACAAGTTTAAGGAAAAGTAATAATCCACTGATTTAAACAAATGTAATGTGTCGTCTGGTGCTTTAGTGGAGCATCAGTTCGACCAAATGTACGCATTAATGGACAAAGCTGGGTTCATCTGTCAGCTGTTTCCTTTAAAATGACCTCCTTTAACCTGTGGTTGAATCTGAAACCTGACAGTTTATGGTGGAAAACACACTGGAAAGTATTCACATCTAAGAAAAAGGGAAATATCCACTGAGAGACTGAGTTAATGGTAGAAAACAAATCAGTGCTTGGACAAAACAGGAAACATCTGAAAGGCTGCGACGTCCCACAAATAAACAACAAACTGTGGCCGTTTCCCAGAAACCCAAACAAATATTAAAACAAATCTGAAATCTTCTTCTGGTTTCAGTTTCTCATCGTTCTCAGATGCTCCTCGTATTCATTTAACACAGAATTCAACATTTTGACAAAGTGAAACTACATTTTCTGCCGTAAAACCTTGAAATTAAGAAGTAATAATGGTTTAAGTATTAAATTTGATTAATGAGGTAACACACACACGCACACACGCACACGCACACGCACACACACACACACACACACACACACACACACACACACACACACACACACACACACAC
>JAPQRQ010000017.1:22557061-22571136 GCA_037367365.1 Apogon talboti | reverse complement strand
TGGTCGTCTTCTGTCTTTCATGGTCATCTTCTGTCTTTCGTGGTCGTCTTCTGTCTTTCATGGTCATCTTCTGTCTTTCGTGGTTGTTTTCTGTCTTTCATGGTCATCTTCTGTCTTTCGTGGTCATCTTGTCTTTCTGTTTTCATCTTCCGTCTTTCTGTTTTTGTCCTCTGTCTTTGTTTTTGTCCTCTGTCTTTCGTTGTTGTCCTCTGTCTTTCGTGTGTCTGTTTACACTCTCGTATCTTCATCGTTTTCTTACAGTGTTTATTTCGGACATGAACCCTGTTGGATTTAACTTTACGTTGCTGATGTTGGACATTTTTAGTGTAAAACTGACTGAAACAATGAGCTGTTGTGTCCTTCCTTTGTCGTCTCCAGTGCGAGTAGTGTTCAGTGTATTTCCTGTTGTGTATTTGTGCATTTGCGTGGTCCTGGGTCTTGAGTCTGAGCCTGGACTGGCAGGTCACTAAAAGGATCAGGCTGTGTGCTGCAGATCAGACAGCTGCTGTCCGTCTGTGGAAACGCCGACCCTGTGTTTGCGTGTGTGTTTTTGTGTTACATTGTGTGTTATCTGCTGCTCTTATCTGCGGCCCAGCTGCATCTACACCTGTCGGACACGCACCGGCTCTGAGCGTGTGTCTGTGATGACGCCTGATGCTCAGTCCAGGAGGATCCCTGGTCTGAGTTTACAAGGTCTGGTTTTAGGGTTAGGAGTCGGTTAAAGTCGGAAATGATCCAAAAATAATAATTAAACAACACAATGGCTATTAATATTTTACAGTTTTCAATTTTTACATAACATTTTTACATAAAAAGAGCAAAAATTAACAAAAAATCAGCAAAATGGAGAAAATAATGAGCAAAATATTCAACAAAATGAACAAAATTAGAAAAAATGAACAAAACATATAACAAAATGAGCAAAAGTGCAGAATATAATGGATAAAATGAGTAGAAATGTACAAGATAAACAACATAACAAACCAAACAGAATAATAAACAAAATTAATAGAAATGAAAAACATTTTCAATAAAATAAAAAAGTTATCAACAAAATAGAGAAAATAATTTGAAAAATTTTCAATAAAACAAACAAAATTACAAAAAAAGGAACAAAATTTTTACAAAAAAGAACAAAATAATCAGCTGAACAGGAATGAACATGAATCATCGTGGTTGTCCATATCTGGTATTTTATGAGGACACAATAGACACTTGCGTCTGATTGGTCGACTCTGACAGACAGTTGGTGATGCTCTGGTTCTGTTTGTGTGTGAAGTAACTAACATTTACAAGACGTTACACCGACTGAAGATCAAACATCAGACAGAAACACAAAGAGTCGGAGGAGGAGCAGAGCGTCAGGAATGTCTTTCACTGAGGGTTTTATGTTTGGTGACCTGTGGATGACCTCTGACCTGACCTTTGACCTCTGCTCCTCTCTTACAGTGGAGTTGGACTTTAATGGAATTAAAGGAAATATGAAAACTGCATTTACTTGACAGTGTTTCTACGTTGAGACGCCATCAGATCCAGTCACTGTGTCTTTTACATTTGTGTTCATTTTGTTTTACGTCTTTTATATTTTTGTCTCTGTGCATCTTTTACTTTTTGTTCTTGTTACAGACTTTTTGATAACATTTATGTAATTTGTTTCTCGTGGTGTCTTTTATGTTGTTTTCATCTGTCATCAGTTGCTACTTCTGCATCTTTATCATCTTGTTTCGCAACTTTTTTATCATGACTTAAGGTAGTATATGTTTGTCTTCTTGAGTTTATGGTGTGATATTCAGTGATGATTCATGTCTTTTCTATGTGTTACTGTTTCATCCATTTAAGTTGGAGTGAGTCTTTATGTTGTGAAGAGACATGTTGATGCAAAAAAAAAGATAATTATCCTCAAAGGCATTAAGACTGAATGAAACAAAAAAATCCATAAAAAATTTACAAAATAATGAATAAAAAAGTATAAAATAATCAAAACAATAAACAATAATGAATCAAGAAAATGAACAAAAATAAGGAACAAATAATAAAATTATCAAAACAATCAGTAAAAATGAACAACATAATAAAGAAAATGCATATAAAGTGACAAAAAATGAACAAAAAACAATAAAAATGAACAAGATAATCAAGAAAATGATCAAAAATTGACAAAATGTCAAAAACATGAACAAAATAATCAGGAAATTTAACAAAACAAATGAAATAAAGCAAATGTGTTGATGTTGTGAAGACGCACAATAATGCAAAATGAAAATAACTAAAGCAGGTGTAGAAATTAAATAGTAGAAAACACTGAGTGTGTGAAATTGTAGGGAGGAAAAGGAAAAAGTCAGAGTAATTAATACACATACCTGTAAACCCAACTCAAGTAATGGAGTATTTCACCACTGGTTGAGTTTTAGGTCAGTTTTATTTCTATTTCTAATCAAATACATATTTTTTCTAACTATAGCTGCTTACTACATTTCCCAGAATCCCTTTAAAACTCAGCAAAATTCCTTTGCTCAGTAGTGTTAATAACATTTCAGCACAAAATCTTTTTGTGTCAAAAAACAACAACAAACAAGAGAAGGAAAAAACTGTGTCTCAATTTGGTTTTTATTAATTTTTGGACATTTAGCAAAATACTGCAGAAACATCCAAAGCAGTATAAGAGCTAAGGTTACAAAGAAAAACAAAATCCAGAGCAAATAATAAATAAAGTCATGATTGCATTCAGTTTTTATCTGAGAGATAAAACTCCGGCTGGTCCGTTGATTGCTATAATGAACACAGCGTCTTCACCAAACATAAAAACCACCATCTGCATTTGGCTACATCATAGAAACACAGCGACAGATCACAGGTTGGACCACACACAGTAATAATTTACACAAATAATTTAATAAATACTTAAATAAATAGAAAAGAGGATATACTGTATAGTGGTAATACAGAAGGCTTTGTAAAAATCAACCCGAGCAGAGATAAATAAGTGATAAAAACGATCCAATGAGTTCAGTTTAAGGCAGTTTTACAGCAGGAGTTTCTAATCCAAAGGCATTACCGGCTACACTAGTCTTTACTTCATCCTTAGGCAACAGCTACTGATCCACGGATCCACAAGCTATGGGTTAAAGCTAATCAGAGATGAGTTCCAGGCCCCTCAAGGTTCAGCTGCTTCTCGGCTACAGGTCGTCTCCTCTCTTAGGTCTAGAAGCTAATAGCACTTGTGCAGAGATGCTAGAAAAATAAATTAACAGTCTAACGCTTCTGGAGGGCTTGGAAATGAAGGGGGTCCTTAAATGAAATGACAGGAGGAGGAGGGGTCGTGTCCTAGGTGAACCTGCTGAAGTGTCCTTTAGCAAGGCACTGAATCCCTGCCAGAGAGCTGCAGGTGAGCGTTGACCTCTGACCTCTGAAACAGGTGCATGTGAGACTTTCTGACACTCAGGGTCACACTGCAGAAACCCCCCGTGTCAGCCACGAGAGCAGGAAAGAACGCCGACCCGGACTCAGTTCAAAACGTCCAAATGACACCCAGTCCAAATTTAGCTAGTTTTTGTCCAAAAACATCAAATACACCCGGATTTTTGCAAATAAATTAAAAGGTGGACCTCATTTGATAAAAGACTTTACATCTGTCTGTTTAATTTTCACAAAATATCAAATTAATTCAGCTTTGTCATGTTTTTCTCCAAAAAAACAAAAACCATCCAATGACAAACTTCAGATGTTTCAGATTTGTAACCTTTATAAAACACAGCTCCTTCAAACTTTTCTTCTTATATTTCTTTGAATTATGGGTTAAAACACTAAAAATTAAATGTGGATTTTAGTTCAGTTTGCCTCCCAATAAACATCCAAACCCTGAATAAAACCCTCTAACTGTTTTAAGACTAGATTCAGTCTTCTATATGAAGTTTGGTCCAAATCAATAACATTATTTTCGGCCAAATTTGACTCAATTAAATGAATAAAAGGCACATTCACGGGTTGGACTTGAGTTAAAACAGTGAATTCTGATTGGAAGTTTTGTCTAAGTTCATTATTAAATAACCGGGTTCCTGCTTCGTGTCGGGACCGGGTTTGTCCGCAGTGCATCCACTCAGTCCCGGTCCGTGCGCGTGCTCGGCTCAGGACTAACAGGCGGGGCGCAGCGGCATCTGCAGCAGGATCACCTGCCGGTTCTCGGACGGGTGGCACTTGTTGATGTGCCTGGTGAGTCCCGGGGAGCTGTAGAAGATGGCGGGGCAGTACTTGCAGGGGTAGACCTGGGAGGAGTGCAGGAGCCGGGTGTGCCGCTCCTGGCTGCCCCTGGTGGGAAAGTTCTCCCCGCAGACCGGGCACAGGTGACACCCGGAGGCGCTCAGGTTGAGCGGCGCCGCGTTCTGCTGCTCACACGGCGGCGCGTCCTCGTCGTCCGGCTTCGGGGATCCGTGCTGCGACGCCACGTGTTTCCGCAGGTACGCCTGGCGCTTAAACTTTTTCCCACAGTGGTTACAGTCGTACAGCCCTTCGTCCGAGCCCGACTCGGACGGACCCGGGCTGGGTGTGTCCCTGTCACTAGAGTCCTTCGCGTCCTCCGCCGCCGCCGCCGCCTTCCCGGGCGCCTTGTCGGCCTCCGCGGCGCCGCTCTGCTGCTTGGGTTTGTGCCACCGCCGGTGTGAGGCCAGGTTCGCCGGGCAGCTGAACACCTTGTCGCACTCCGGACACCTGTACTCGACCCGGACTATCCTGGAGCACTTGTGCTGCGCCAGCGCGAACGGGTCCGCGTACGCCTCCCGGCACAGCTGACACACGAACTCCCCCAGCGGGTGAGAGTCCCCCCCGGCCGGCGGCGCTCTGGGGGCCTTCTGGTCCACCGGAGCCTCTTTAATCTTCAGCCCGAGAACCGGAGACGTGGTGACATCATCCTCAAAGTGCAGTTTCCGGATGGCTTTGGTTTTCTTGGAGGGGGGTTTGCCTTTGCGCTCCGTGTCTCCGGACGGTCGCTTGGTCCCGGTCCCGGTGCCGGCGGACGCGGCGGAGGACGTGTCGGTGCGGCTGCTGTTGCTGGAGCCGATTTTCAGATCCACCGGGGCGAAGAGGTGGTCCAAGGCGGTGAGCGCTGCTGGTGTGGGGAAGGACTCGGCGGAGACCGGGGAGCCCAGGTTGAAGCGCCTCTCCATGTAGGAGCGGTCGTGGTCCCGGCTCACGGGGCGGGTGGGGCTGTACAGAGCCTGGTACACCGCCTCCGGGTTGCCGAACTGGACCGGCTTGGCGTCCTGCTCCGGGGCCGCGGCCACCGCCCCGCAGGTGGGCGTCGGCGTCTGTGCGCGCGGAGGAGCGGACAGCGGCGGCGGCAGCGGCGCGTCAGCTGCGGTTTGCTCCGCATCTTCGTCGTCCGAGCGGACCCGGTACGACACCGGGTTGGGCTTCTTGTTCCTTTTCACTAGAAATCCTCTGGGCATGTTGGCGCGGAGCTGAAGGCACTTTGTGAGCAGAAATCCACGTTCAGCCGCGCGCGGACTCAAACATCTGACGCGTCTTTTTGTTGTGGTGTCCTGTCCTCGTGCTGATATTGATCCGGTGTTCTCCTCTCAGCACCACATAGCTGCACTGTTTTTAAGGCGACATGATGACATTGTTCCCGTCCCCCCTTCTTGCCTCATCCCCGACCAATCAGGAGCAGCACTGGGCCCCTGTGGATTTGGGGAGTGGGTGTGGGAGGATGGAGCCTGGCAGAGGAGGGGGGGTGGGATGCAGATTGCAAAGCAGATGTACCTGAGGGGTTTATTGTCCTGCCCCCTCCCCTCCCTCCCTCACTCTCTCCTCCTCCTCGTCTCGACCCGGGCACACGCCACGAGCCTCCTGCTTTTACGGTCTGATGCGTTTCTATAGAAATCTACACGTGCCTCAGCTTTCTGTGTCTCCTCAGGGTGTGTGTGTGTGTGTGTGTGTGTGTGTGTGTGTGTGTGTGTGTGTGTGTGTTTGCGGGGGGGTCCGGTCCGTCCATCACAACCCCGTCCATCACAGGAGGAAAAATGTCATTAGTTTGTCCTTTGGATTAAAACATGCAGATTAGATGTGAGGATTTTAATTAAAGCTTCAGGTCGATTTGCCTCCTAATAAACATCCATTTATCCATTTTTATGTCTACTTAAACTAAAGAAAATGAGGTTTTACTGATTTCTAAAATTGCAGATTGTCAGTTAAACAGGTCATTGTTACACCAACTAAAAGTCATCCAAAATGGAATATAATTAGTTTGTCGTTGTGGATTAAAAACGTGCAGATAATTACGGCTGGATTTCAGATCCATTTGCATCAAAATAAACCTTAAAAACCGAGTAAAGAGTTTCTGACTGATGGATTACACTGAAAAAAAGCTCTTTTAATTCATTTTAAGCCAGATTTTGGTCGACTCCTGTTGAAAGATGGATAAACA
The DNA here is from genome assembly GCA_037367365.1 of Apogon talboti. NCBI lineage: Eukaryota > Metazoa > Chordata > Actinopteri > Kurtiformes > Apogonidae > Apogon > Apogon talboti. The sequence goes on along the minus strand of JAPQRQ010000017.1, from coordinate 22,564,718 downwards.
GCTTCAAACACTGAATATTTCTGTGAGTTTGGGTCAAAGGCATGGAATGAGACAGAATATCAGAACATCCAGTTCTTAACATTAAAGTTGGATTTCAGATTCATTTGGCTTCAAACTAACATCTAAAAACCCTTAACCCTTTTAAGGACTTAATTATTGATGTTTGAAGACATTTTCAATAATTTTGCTTAAATTGAAAATGTTGGGTTTCTTTTGTCTTTTCTGGATTGATTGATTGATTAATTGATTGGAGATAATCGCGTTTGGATTAAAAAGTGCAGATTAATCAGGTTCAAAGTGTGGATCTACATCAGGAATTAAAGTAGAAATTAGGTCAAATTAACTCCAGCTTGATTTGCTTTTTTGTCTCAATAACATTATTTAAGTCTGTTCAGTTGGATTTGTTATATATATATATATATATATATATGTATGTATGTATGTATGTATGTATATATGTATTTTAAGTTGTTGAATGTGCATGTGAACTCTGCAGTTCAGTTGGTCCAAAGTGCCTGTAAAAGCCCCTCTGCTCGTGCAGCATGTGCGCCGCTGTGACGGTTAACTGCGGACATATGAATCTGTCATTTGACGCATACATAATTAATAGCGAGAGGAGGGTTTCCTGCTTTGCATCACAATGGCTGCGCTTGTGCAAGCTGTGGAGCCGCCGTGATTGAAAAGGAAATTGCACAGTAGAGAGAGAGAAAGGGAGAAGGAGAAGGAGAAGAAGCGGGGCCCCCGAAAAGCAATCTGGCCCCCAGATACCGTGCGACGCGTGCTGTGCGTAATCAGCGCGCTCCTTCTGTCACCAAATGGGGCAAAGCGAGATTATCTGCGGGCAAAAACACATCAAACCCAGTTCCTGCAGGTCGACCATATGAGGGTGACCCGCACCGAGAGGGGTGACGGGATGTGAGCGCCGGCGAGGAGCCGTTTAAACCGGGACTACAGAGGAGATTAGAGTCAGAGATGAAACCAGGAACTGATAGAGATCACAGTTAATCATCATCTGAACCGAGGCTGGGACGGTTCCACAGCTTTAAAATAAATCAAGACACAAAGTAAAGCTCTGTTTTCACAAATCCACATGACAAAAAACAGACTTAAAGTACTTGTTTTTCTGTGTTTTAGGAGTGAGGTGTTTTTCCAGGGTAAGATGTTGAGAACAGATGCTTATCTTCAAGAATCAGAAGGAAAATAAAAGGAAGAATAGAAGTAATGGCAAAAAAAAAAAATCACTCCTTTTATTTTAGGGCTTAAAATTGTTGAATTTCAGTCATTAATTACAGTAAAAACGGCCAAAAAAAAAGGAACACTACTACTTGAATCATTATGTAAGTTGAATTGAACAACTGAGTTAAAGTTAAAGTGAACTGAGTTAAAGCACATTAAATACCTCCATTTATATCAACCAACATGTTCTACATAAAATATAAATAAGTCAGTATTTCCAGGTGAGTTTTTCAGGAGCCGTTAACGGAGACGAGCTTCATTTTTTCACGTTTGAACCAGCTGTAAGTCCTCAGATGCTGAACTTAGACACCGACTGAACTAAACTACAGTAAAACTGCTGCTAAATGCACTAGGTTTAATGACGCAGTGTTGATTCCAGGTTGAATCTCTGCCTCTGATGTTTGACGTGTAGCTTTAGGACTGAAGCCTTTACAGACAGTCCAGGCAGCTGAGCAGCCCAACAGGGGCAGTGGCAGCTGGACACTGATTGTGTTTCTGCTGAACATTAACCATGGGCTCAAAGGGGGAAGGCGGCTCCGCCATATTCAGACGTTACACAGAGCTTCCACACGTTCGTACGGTTTCACCATGTCTGGGTTTGTCGGGTAAAGAGGCGAGGTTAATTGTTTACATCCTCTTTACCAAAAAACTGATGTTGTTTTCCTCTGTCCTCGTTTTAGACCCCCCCCCCATCCCCGTTTCCTACTCATATCCTCAGTGACAGTCTCAATACTATAGTCTGTAAATACTGTGATAAAGTCATTATTGAATCAAACCAAAGTAAAAGGACAACAGTAGCAAAATCAACTTAAAGTCAAAACTCAGAGTATTCTCTATCAACATCCATGTGTTAATGCGTTCATTTTAATGACTGTTGGAGCTTCATTTGTAACAACACATCATGTTACACATTTAGACTAATATGAAGCTGCACAGTGACTAATGTAGTAGAGGAAAAACAAAGCGGTCGGTTTGTACTGAAGTTAAAGTACTTTCCTTCATTTCTAAATTTTTTACATTAATATTGCAGTAAAATCTTTCAGTTTTTATCTTTTTTTCCTGCAGATTAATTCAAACACTGCATGAAAACTCACATAAGATGAAATATTTACATTATAAATCACTATAAAATGTCTCTTCAATGTAAAACCTGCAATAGTAAAGACGTGGATGTGCATCACAGATCACTGCCAGGACAGAAAATGAAACACACATCAGTATGACGTTATAACATCAAAAGTTGAATGTTTCAGGAAGATATTTTAAATTCAAATCACATATCTTCCTGTTATAACGCAGAAACTTAAAGATGCTTCTTATTGATAAAATGTGAAAATATCTTAGTATGTTGATTAAATTATTTTGTTTTAAGACAAAATAACTTGTTATGACGTAAGAATCTAATTTTAACATGAAAATATCTTTTAGTGACATTAAAATATCTTATTTTGACAATAGTTTTAACATGAAAATAACTTACTGTGACGTTGAAGCATTTTCTTATGACTTAAAAATAACTTGTTATAACACGGAAATGTGTTGTAATAATGTAAAAACACGTAGTTAGAAGATTAAAAAACAAACAAAGAAAACTTTTCGTAACAATAACCTTCCAGGTCATGTGATGCTAATCTGCTTTTCTCTGTCTGGCCTGACAGGTGATCCACATTAAACCAGTAACACAACAGATCCGACTATAAACACTGCATGTCATGTTTAAGGGGGTTGGTTTTCAGAGTGCATGTGTAGGTAGATTATGCTGTCGATAACTGGTGGATCTGTTGGAGGTGACTCACTGATACATGAGTATTTACAGAGTGTGTGAATGTGCTGCTGCTGGTTGTTTGCATGTGGACATATGCGTGTGTGCGGTTATTTTCCCCACAGGCTGCAGCTCAGCCTCATTAACATACAGCTGTAGAGTGACACCCACCTCCTCCTCCTCCTCCTCCTCCTCCTCCTCCTCCTCGTCCAAAAGCCACACATGTACTTTCATCTGCAGCCGCTGTCCGGGCCGTCTGATTGGTCACGCTGCTGCAGAGTCACTTCATCCACTTACAGTTGGATCCCAAGGAAAAACAAACACAGACAAGACGACATTCTGTTAGTTTAGATTAAAACAAATGGCGCTTTTTCACCTGGAAATATTTTAACACTTACCCCGTTTGAGTTCAGGAGCCGTGAAGATGCTTCCACTCACATATTCAGGGCTGATTAATCATTTTTTCAGGACTTAAAAGTTGATGATAATGATTCATCCACCGTTAACCCATAAAGACCCAGTGTTACTTTGGACCCAGCTCCCAAGTGAATTTTTCTCTCTATTTAACCTTTCTTAAGCAATTTACCTCCATTTATTCTAATATGATCCTCTATATTTTGCATTTTTTCCGTAAAAATCAGGTATATTCCTATATTTAATTTACTGATTATGTAGACGTTCATAAAAGCTCAGGTTAAAGTTGAGGGTTATTATATCAGAAACAGAAAACTGAATGGATTGATAGAATTAGTGTTTTAAAGGGTATTAAGCATTTCAGATCAGTGGATGGTTTTGGACGTTTGGGTCTGTATGGGTTAAAAACACTGAGGCAGAGGAGTGAATCTACCAAGTCACCACTAGGTGTCACTAAACATCACACACTAAACCTTTAGGACAGTTTTATCTGTGTAAAGAACTAAGAATTATACTTCACCTTGTCTGTTAACGGGGTTTATGTGTCACATCGGGTTAATTTTAACCTCATAATCATATCATGTTTCCTCAGAACATCAGATTTTATTTTTACATTTTTTTATGGACACACACACACACACACACACACACACACACACACCTAGTGGTTGGAAATGGATACTGCACATTTAATTAACTCCGACTGCTCCAGCGTCCAGGACGGTAAACCAACACAAACACTTCCTGTCTCCTGTCAGCTAAAATGTCCATGACAAAGGTTAAAGAACTCCTTAAAGGGGGTCTGCTCCAGGTTTCTGCCTGTTCAAAGGACGTTTTTCCTTGCCACTCTCACCAAGTGTCACCCAGTGTTTGGTCCTGGAGGATTCTGTTGGGTTTATGTAAATTGGTTTGAGCGTCTGGTTTTGACTCTTTAGCTCTACATTAAAGTGTCATGAGATAACTTTTATGATTTGGTGCGATATAAATAAAATTTGATTGACTGAAAACGTCCCAACATTGCATCACCGTCTGTCTCGTCAACTGTAGGCCCCCACACCCTTTCAGTGGTTTTGCGGTGACGCTGGCGTCTCGGCGAACATGGGCAGCAGGTTTCGGTTGCAGCGCAGGAATTTGACAGCGATGTGTCTCACAGCGGATCGACTGTCGGCGTCCAGATGGAACTCGTCCGGCTCGGCGTCCATCGGCGGCTGGTTGGACTCTTCCTCCTGTAGGACGAAGAGGACGAGACGGGGTCAAAGCGGCAGAGACATGGCAGGTCCAACTGGATTGGTGTTGATGTATTTTTCTTATTTTAGTCACTTATTCCAGGGTTCCTACAGGTTTCTACAACTTAAATATAAGACTTTTATAGAGCTTTTTAAGACTACTTAGAACAGGATCTAATGCCCATGTCTGGCAAAAAGATGAATTAAGATGCAGGAAACTGAGGAAATAAAATATATGTGTGTAGTTTCACCTGGTTTCAGTGTCTATTTAGCCCAATCTATAACAATTGAAGAATATTTAGAGCTTTTTTTATCATTTCGTATTTTTAATTCCTGTTTAGATGATTCTCTTGCAATGAGAATCATCATTGCAGTGGTGAACACTTCTTTTACATGAAAAAACAATTATTGCTCTGTCTGTAAGTAAGAAGGTGTGTCAACAGTATTCTACCTCCATTTATGGTAATAAAAACATATGTTTTAAGTTGTTTTAAAGGAGAAAGTAAAGGTATTTACCTGAAAGGTGTTGCTTTTGTCTGTTAAATCATTGTTTACTAAGTATTTTTGAATAATTGCCACATTTTAGAGACTGAATAATAATCAGACTAATGATGATGAAGGAAACGGCTGCAGACTGACAGGTAACATGTGGAGGGTGGTGACTGTTTGGTTGAGGTTGTAGACGAACCGTGTGTTTCCTTTCGAGAGCCTCCCTCAGTTCCTCTTCCAAGTCGGGGAAGCGGTCGTGGAAAATGGCCATGAAGCAGCTCTGGTTGAAGAAACTGAAGATGAAGAGAAACACACGGTGAAAAAGAGAAAACAGGACGATTCTGGGGTTGAATTCACAACTCCTCCTATTTCAGATACCTGTGATGAGTCCAGTTCAGAAACACAACAGCTACCCTCCATGTTTCTGTGCTATTCAATGGATTATTAAAAGTTTGTTTTATTTTGCTCATTCATTTGATAGCAGCAACTCATACTGATGAACATCTGTAAATGATAAAACTAATACAAGATGTAAACAAGATGGATTTGAGCAAAAAATGTAACTGCACAAACAAATACCAGTGGAAAACATTATATTAACAGGATGAAATGATCCCAACAGAGGTCTGACTTCAGCCTCTGATGATAGACCTGGTCATAGAAGGTATTTTACTCTGATTAAACTATTATTCACATTATTATGACTTATGGAAACACACCTGATAGACCTGTAAGATATGAGGAAGGTGTCAGACACACAGACAATAAACCACCAGACTTCTACATTTACCCTAAAATAGAAAAAGAAACTAGACTCCATGACACAGACTTTGTATTAATCATGAATAAATGATTGACAGCTGTAACTACCAATCACTGATCAGACGGTTTCAGATGTGACATGTGACGTAACAGGTTCATCTATGTTCATATTTAGTCTTCTGATTTGGACATAGAGGAGAAACTGCAGAAGGTGGGGCTGAATTTTCATATTCTGCCGTTCTTTTTTCCGTCCTGATTTCACCTCCTGCAGCTTTAATGAATATTTAACCATCATCCATCTTCTACCACTTATCATGGGGAAGCAGAAGAAGACGGATGGAGGGACGGAATGATGGCTGAATTTATATCTATTGTTATGATTGAGACATTTTCGTGGTATGAGATTCAGGTGTTTCTTTTCTAACAGGGGTCTGGGATACAAAACCATAATGACAAATGTCATAATATAATTTTATATTTGTCATTGTTTTGTATCCCAGACCCCTGTTAGAAAAGAAACACCTAAATTCAACGTGTCCACATACTTTTGTCTATATAGTGTATGACTTAGGCTATCCACTATGAGGCTAATGATATGTTCCTGAGGGCTAAGGTGCTACGATTTCCTTTTATTGAACTAACCACTTTTGCACAATTGTGAAATATTCATAAAATACAAACAATTCCAATTTTGCAAATAGTAGGAATAACTGTTATTATTCCCAGAAAAATAACGCTGTATATTCATGCTAATATGGCATAGTTTCTCTTGAGGTTGGCTCTGTAGATGAATAAAAATCTTGTAGTTTTATGACTCACATTTGATGTCTTTCATTGTTTCATCTGACCTTTTTCAGTCTCTATAAATCAAGAATTTGCTCATAAATGTTGAAACACAAAGAAAAACCGAAGGAAAACTAGTCAATTCATCTCAACAGATAAAACTCAAACAACTTAAGTACAACTTAACTAACTTAAACATCAGGCCCAAACTGTACAGAGGACGTAGGAGAATGTTGGTTGTATAATTTGGGTGAACTGACCCTTTAAATGAACCCCCCCCCCCCCGCCCCTCCAGGCTGTGCGACCTGAGTGACCCCCAGCCGCCACACGGTCAATCAATTATTTTAACGGCTCGTGATGCTCCGTCAGCCTCCACAATGACTTTGCAGTCATCTGAGTGTTGGGCCGTCGAGGACTCGGCGGCTGCAGCGGGAGCCTCGGCCTTTGTCTGGTCCTGGACTGGACACAAAGACAGATTGGGGAGTCGCATAAACAGATTAGGAGGCGGGGGGACAATAGACGTCCATGTCTGGGGGTCATTTGTGTTGAAACCTCAGAAGCAGGTCACCCGCTGTTTGACAAAACACACAAACACACACTGTGAAGTCACAAGCACACACAGGCTGAAGACAAAAGCGCTGAGGCCCAAATCCCTCGTTTTAGATCCACACGCGTGAGGTCAGCGGTAAGAGGACCACATACGGGCTTACAAACACACAGACGAGGACTGACTCTCCACCGCAGTAAAAGTGACAAAGTCCAGGCTCCCACATGTCCTCAAAGTGTACAAGTCTAAAGCACTGAACCTCATGTCACATGAAGACTATTAAACTATTACAACGTCTAATGAAACGTCTAATGAAAGACAGTAGACTGAACATAAATCAGTTTTTGACCCATAAACACCAACACCATCTACTGATCTAAACTGTTTAATACCTGTTGATCCACTAATCCTATCAATACATGTAAATAATTGGTGTAA
>JAPQRQ010000017.1:22414667-22435341 GCA_037367365.1 Apogon talboti | reverse complement strand
TTCAATCCCAGTCCATATATGACTTCTATCAGTGATCAATAGGAACTAGACTGATATGTGGAACCATTTACATGTAAAATATGGCATGAAGAATTCATCCCACGGGCCAGCTTGTACCCTTTGGCGGGCTGGTTTTGGCCCACGGGCCATATGTTTGACACCTCTGATCTTCCATACCCTGATGGGAACGCCTCCGCCTCATTTCGACGCCGCTCGAATCCACCTGTGAAGCTGTGTTTTAACCCCACCTTTCCTCTGGTCTCGTCCACAGGTTTGGGGTGATGAACAGTCCGACTTCATCTGTAACACTCAGCAGCCCGGCTGTGAGAACGTCTGCTACGACATGGCCTTCCCCATTTCTCACGTGCGTTTCTGGGTCCTTCAGATCATTGCTGTTGCGACTCCAAAGCTGCTTTACCTCGGTCATGTGCTTCATGTGCTCCATGTGGAGAAAAAGGTTGGACATCGTGATATGAACGTTTATCCTGTGAATGTTAACGTTGACGTTGTACATGTCAGTATTGATCAGCTGGTGGTTTGGTGTTGAAGGTCTATTAAAGGTCCAGTTTTTAACATATATAGCAGGGGTGTCAAACCTGAGGCCTGTGGGCCAAAACCGGCCCGCCAAAGGGTCCAATCTGGCCCATCGGATGAATATACAAAGTGCAAAAATGACACTGAAGATATTAACGGGAAAGGGTTTTAGTTCATTTTAGTTCAGATTCCACATACAGACCAATATGATCTAAAGTAAAATAATATCATAATAACCTATAAATAATGACTACAAATGTTCTTCTCGGTTTAATGTGAAAAAAATATTACATTGTGCCTTTAAATAATGATAACTCCAAAATTGTCTTTTTTAGTGCAAAAAAATGACATTAAATTACAAAAATATTTATGCTAACAACCTACCTTCTAATGATAAAATGTGAATAACCTGAAAAAATATGAACAAGCTGAAATGTCTAAAGAAAGTTACATGTAATTCTGCCTGTTACTAAATGTTTTGTGCCTTTATAGATCTAATCTGTATAATGCACATGTATAAATGATAGACTGAGGCATAATATTGTTAAAAATTGACTTATTTTTCTTAATACATTTAGTATTAAGAAAAATAAACTTTTTCATCATGTAATTTTACTTTTTTCACTCTAAAACATACAGACAAGTTTGGAGTTGAGATTATTTCGATATTATTATGTCATTATTTTACTGGTCTGATCCACTTCAGATCATACTGAGAGGATGTGGCCCCTGAACTAACATGAGTTTGACAGCCCTGGTCTATGGAGATAGAACAGTCCCTAAATTGCACTTATTTTTCTGAATCCATCTCAGGTTGTTTGTGGTTTTTCATGTGATTCACAGTTTTTAAAGGATAGTTTATGAATGTACATGTTTCCATAATGTAATTTTACTAGTTTAAATCTAAAACATAGAGAAAAGTTTGGAGTTGACATCATTTAAAGGTTATGATGTTCTTATTGTACTGGTCCGACCCATTTGAGATCCTGTTGGGGGCTGAATGTGGAACCTGAACTAAAACCACTTTGACACCCCTGTTCTGGGAGTTCCAGTGATACATTTTGTTAAAACTTTGTAACCACCCTCTGTATCTGTGAATCATTTCTGTGTGAAGGCGAAGGAGAGGATGAAGAAGCAGGCTGAGCTGGACGAGCAGCCCTGTTTGTTCCTGAGGAAGACCTATAAGGTCCCCACCTTCACCAAAACCAACGGGAGGATCAGCATCCGCGGACGCCTCCTCCGGAGCTACGTCCTCCACCTGCTCGGTAAGATCGTGCTGGAGGCGGCGTTCATCGTGGGCCAGTATCTCCTCTACGGCTTCACCCTGGAGACCCGCTACGTCTGCTCCCGCTCCCCCTGCCCACATAAGGTGGACTGTTTCCTGTCCAGACCCACGGAGAAGTCGGTGTTCATCTGGTTCATGCTGGTGGCCGCCGTCGTCTCGCTCTTCCTCAGCCTCGTTGAGCTGTTCTACCTGTTCGTGAAGGCGGTCAAGGAGTGCATGGCGAGGAGGCAGGACTACACCGTGACCCCCGTGACCCCGCCGCTCTCTGAGAGGAAGGCCTACAAAAGCCGGGATGCCACGATTCAGAACTGTGTCAACCTGGAGCTGGAGCTTCAAGGGCGGAAGCTGGGGCTGGGCGGGGTCATGGCGCCAGTCAATGAGGTCGCCAAGAACGTTTCGCCAGAGAACAAAAAAATGGGACAGGTCTTCATCTGATTGGACGACTGAGATGTGTGTCTGTATGAAGTAAAGGGGGGGCAGTTGGTAAAGTTACAGCAGGATCCAGCTTCTGTCAACATGACCCAGTCCCATGGAACCTTTTTTTCAAAATGTAACCTTTATTTAACCTGGTAAAGCCCCACTGACATCGAGGGCGACCTGGCCAATAGGTCAGCAGCACATAATGAAAAACAGATAAAAGATAAACAATAAATAAAAAATAAAACAGGCCATAATTTAGTAATAACACAAAGTAATAAAATTTTGACAAACATTTTTAAGTGCAATGTACTTTAGGTCACCAGCAAATTTTTGAGGCGCAAGATCTGGGCGAGGTCAGCAAACACCTGGTCAAAACAACGCAAAATATAAGAACCAGGCTTTTTAGCGCTTACTTACAAAACTTTACTGTTTTTTTTTCTTAAGGTAGAGCAGGTGAAATAGCCACTTAAGTCTTTTTTTCATTGAGCCTGTTTACTGTCTGGACTAATCAGATTTTTCAACTGATCATGTAATATTGTTCATTTTGTGCATTATTTTATACCTGGTGTTCATTGTGTTGATTATTCACTTCATTCTGTTGTTTATTTTCTTCATCATTTTGCTCATTTTAGTGATTATCTTCCCAATGTTTCATTACTTTATGAATTTTCTTGATTATTCTTTTTATTTTCTTAATTATTTTGTCCACGTTGTTTTGTTTTTGTGATTTAACTATAAGTCTATGAAACTATTAAAAATACTTACAATTCATTGGTCCTTTTTTATATCTTCCTAAGACATTAAATGGGCTAAATCTTACTTACTTTAATAAAATGAACTGAAAACAGATGTTTTTAATGTATATGATAAAGTGTTCTTCCACATATATGTTGGTTTATGTCCATTTATCCAATAGATAAATAAATGTTAAAATGTCCAATAAATGTTCCAGTAAATAGAACCTGTACAGTCAATGTCCTGTAATGTGCAGACAGTCCAACATTCATTTGGACTAAAACCCATTCTATCATTAATTCTGACTATGTCACATTTTGACTGTTTCAGACTGTATCTGAAACTAAAGAAAACCAGTCAAAAAGTCAAAGTCAGCTTTATAGTCAGTCTTGCCAAATGTACAGCACATATAGAAGACTGAAATTGTAAGTATAAAAAATAGAAAGAATAGAACTGTAAACATCAGGAGGTTGAGGGGACAATAAATAACCAACAGTAAAGTGATTATGAGTTATAGACTTAACTGCATATGTCACTTATAGCTTATTATATTATTTTACTGGTCCGACCCACTTTATTTCATATTGGGCTGAATTTTGGGCTAAACTGAGGTTAAAGAAAATGAAATGCAGTTTCTTTTCATACATTCCTTCAACTGTTTCACAGCTGCAGATCTGTCAAACATGATCCCCTGTCAATTATTAGTCTTTTTGGTCTTGTCTTCTACTCGGGTTCAACGTGACACTGATGCCAGATGTGGGTTATGCAATGTCATCAGCAGCAGCAGCAGCGCCAGTGACGACCAAGGTCCAACTGTAGTTAGTGATCGTCCCCAGTGGGAGCCAGTCCTTCACCACCAGGTCGACAGGTAAGGTACAACCGCTTCTGCTCTGTGTTCAGAACCCCTTACACGGCAAATACAGGGAAAATATGGGATGATCCGACAAGGAAAGAAAGGACATTTAAAGCATCAAATACGAGATTCTATTTACATTAAGTAGAAGAAATGTGTCTGAATTACTTCATTTTTTTAAGGGGGGTATTTTTGGTGTTTTATCTTTCCCAAAGTCATGCTTTAAGATACATTTAAAGAAAAATGACACTAGATTTTTAAGTGTTTTTGGAAAGGAAAGACTGAGTTTGGACATTTTCTATGTTTTCATATGGTTATGGTTTCATATTTTTTTCTGTTTTCAACGTTCTGATGATCAGCCTCTAGTTTGGGAAATACTGACCAAGCAGAAACAGCTGGTCACGCTTTAAGACACATTTAAAGAATAATTATCTAAGATGTTCAGGGTTTTTGCAAAGATAAGATTCACTTTGTACCTTTTTCATGTTTTCTTATGGTTTAATGTTTTTTCTGTTTTCAACATTGTAATGATTAATCTTTATTTTGGGAAATATTGACCAAGCAGCAAAGGCTGGTCAAGCTTTAAGACACAGTTAAAGAATAATTCTACAAGATTTTTGTTTGTTTTTTTTTTTTCAAAAGTAAGATTGAGTTAATACCTTCTTTATGTTTTTTTATTATTTCATCTTGTTTCTGTTTTCAACGTTCTGACGATTAATCACTGTTTTGGGAAAATATTGACCAAGCAACGTTTGTGTTCTGTAGGAGGGAGTTTCAGGAAAATCTGATAAAGCAGAAATGAGTGTTTTCCCTCTTACAGCAGAAAACTGATGAAACCCTGTGTTATGGTTAATGATTCAGTAGCAGGTGTGGTTATTAGCCGTCTATTTAATGCCACTCCCTCCGTTGTTTTTTATTAACAGTAGTTGAACATCACCACCAACAATGGGAGACTGGGGATTCTTGTCGAGCTTGCTGGATAAAGTCCAGGCCCACTCCACGGTCATCGGGAAGATCTGGATGAGCGTCCTGTTCCTGTTCCGGATCATGGTTCTGGGCGCCGGCGCCGAGAGCGTCTGGGGCGATGAGCAGTCAGGTTTCATCTGTAACACTCAGCAGCCCGGTTGTGAGAACGTCTGCTACGACTGGACCTTCCCCATCTCGCACATACGCTTCTGGGTCCTGCAGATCATCTTCGTCTCCACGCCGACGCTGGTCTACCTGGGCCACGCCATGCACGTCATCCACAAGGAGAACAAGTTAAGGGAGCAGCTGTCCAGCCCTGGTGGCAGCCGCTCACTCAAAACGCCCAAATACACCGACGAGAAGGGGAAGGTGAAGATCAAGGGGAACCTGCTGGGGAGCTACCTGACCCAGCTGGTGTTTAAGATCATCATCGAGGCCGCCTTCATCTTGGGTCAGTACTACCTGTACGGTTTCATCATGGTACCCATGTTCCCCTGCTCCAAAAAGCCCTGCCCCTTCACCGTGGAGTGCTACATGTCCCGACCCACGGAGAAAACCATCTTCATCATCTTCATGCTGGCGGTGGCCTGCGTCTCCCTGCTTCTGAACGTGGTGGAGATGTTCTACCTGATCTGCACCCGGCTCAGATGCAGATCCAAGCCTCGAGTTCATAAGATTACATCGGCAGAAAACCCCGCGGGGCTGTCGGGGCCGAGGTGGCCGACCAGCGACGAAGCGCTGAAGCAGAACAAGCTGAACCTGGAGATGGAGAGCAACCAGAGCATCGGAGGAAGTCTGGACGGCGCCAAGGAGGAGAAACGACTCCTCAGCGGACATTAAAACCACTACTGTCGCCATTAACGTGTATCAGATCATGGATTCTTCTGGTTGATTTCTCTGATTAAAGTGGACCTTCCTTAAAATGTGGCAGATATCAGGGACATGCATTGTCACTGGTTGTAATGTGACGTTCTGTAGGAAAAGACTTGATGCAGTTGGAGGTCTGGCTGGGGTTGTTTTTGGATGTTTTAAAAGGAAATCTAATCATGGAAAGTGTGCAATATGTTTCTTTTGTATTGATGTTTTCATATATTCATAGTAAAACAATGACCTGCGTCTAAGTTATTGTCTTGTCCATTATGTCGGACAATAATTCATGTGAAATGTAATGTATCTACTATATTCTATGGAGGTGTTTGTACATTTTGTTTTTAATAAATGATTGAAATGGGATTAAAAAAAACAGTGCTTTGTCATGTTTTGCTACATTAACACTGAGTTACTTCCAATTACACTGAAATAATTTGAGTTTATTTGACTTTAGACTTATTTAATCTCATTGATAACTGAGGCTGAAGTGGCTCCAAGTGTAAGAAAAGCATTACTGTTAAGGTTATTTACATTATTGTCCAGTATATGACAATAAAATCTGAACTTGACACTTTCATGCATGAATTATTCTAAAACTCAGTGGGATTATTGGTCCCAAACAAGTGTCCAATTGGATTATTTTGAGTGGGAGACATATATTATAGTCATAAACATCTTTAATCATAAGTGGAGTTTTCAGTATAGTGTCCAAAAGCTTCTCTCCATAAAGAAAACATGATGATGATGTTGGAAATGAACCTATTATAAAGTTATTATCAAAAAAATATATAAATCAGACAATCCATGTAAAAATGTTAGTGTTGCAGTGCTACAACTCAGCCAAAAACAGCTTATTAGGACTAAATATTGCAAATATAAGTGAACACCACGAACAAAAGGGTTAAAATCCCACATCTCACTTCAGCCTTATGTTGTAATACTGCATACGTGCTACCGGTTACGAAACACACAGATTAGACTCCACAATTATAACTTCATATATTAAAACATTAAACATAAAGAAGGAGCCATAAGTGAAGCAAATAATGACAAAAAACAGCAAGAGGTGGTCAGAAAAGTGTGAAAAGCTGCTAAAAATGGTGCAGTTCTATACAAATAGCATCACTGTGAGGCTTTAAGTGTAAGATTTCATTGTGTGCAATCATACAATCCGCACAAAAGACACAGTTGACACAGTCACGACAAAAAACAACGTGACCACTCAGTCTTCAGGTTGTATTCATTGCACAAGCCTCGTATTTGCTTTTTTATTTGTCCTTATAAAAACTTTGTAGATACTTCACTGAGAATAAAAGGGAAAAGGTGGATATTCTATTATATGCCGTATTATTATTGTACTATAGACACCTATATACTGTAGGTGTTTATCATTGCATTCACATACTATTTGTTCACGTTGCTAAAAATTTACATAATTACGTAAAACAGTACGAAAAAAAAATACAAAAATGAGCACAAGAATTTATGACACTGTCAATTATTAACCAGTACAATGTAGTCAATGCTGATCCCCAAATTCTCCACCTGTGGTTTATCAATTATTTCCAGATGTCATGACAACGTGACGGGTCGCTGTTGCACAATTGCATCAAATCTAAAGTTCAAGGTATGATCAACAGGTTTGCATTGGTACGTTCTGTCACTGAGCTGGTGACAAGTGTGTTTGAGCGTCTGGACAAAAACATCACAGATCTAAAGGTAAGGAGAACTTTTAACACTTTTTATCATTTTTATCTGTAATATATGAAGCTGAAGACATTCATTTAAATATAAGAGGCAAATAAGCTCTGTAAATCTACTATTTATGCACGGTATAATTAATGTATATCAAAATGAATATACTTTTTTCTTATTAGAAAAAAAAAACAACTTATTTAACAGAATCTCAACTAAATTTCCAAACTGTTGGATGTGCAATGCTTTCATTCTCCAAAATGCACCATAACAGCAAACTGTCTGCACATTTAAGTTTAATTATTCTTTATTTTCTGATACATTATGTGTGCTTACAGCTGTTCAACAGAGCAATAAAACATCTGCATCTAATATTTAATATGTTTTTTTTCCTATCGTTAAATCTAATCAATAGAGATAAGCCTATGTTCTGTGATAAACTTTATTGTTCCCCTCATTAAATTTCAAGCGCTGTATAGATTATAGCAGTTTTATGACTTGCGATTATGTCTCCATAGAAAATGTGTTTTCTGCTGTGGTTTTATGATTATATTTACAAAAATTAGAAGTTGCGCTAATACCATGTATTAAAAAATAATGAAATGCTTGTTTTGCTAAATAGATGGAAAATAAAATGTTACAACTGAAGATAGTTTTATTCTCATAAAACATGTTTATTACATTTCAGTCAGAAAGTGTACTGCAAATATGGTGAGAATGAGAGTTAGTTTACTTTTTTTTTATTGTATCTATGTTTATATGATTAGATTTTGTAACAGACTGCTGTACTATACAGCCAAAATATGAGTTTTTAATATTTATAATAGTCAGTACCTGTAGTAATACTGCACAGAATGAAAATGTATCACTATCTAAAATCAAAAGGTTGTTTTGAGTAAAAGAATATATTTTTATTGTGATTTGTTTACATAAAAACATGTTACTACATTGCTTCCCCTTGAAGTTGTAATAAAATATTCTTCCCTCTTCTCATGAACTGATTGTGACAATGTGATTTATTCTTGATAGATAAGTGAAACAAAGACTCAGTATTTAATCATTACACCGGGTAGAAATAGGAATAAAAAGAGGAATGTGTCTGTGTGTCTTCAAACTTTATGGACAACAGTGTAGATCTATATGTATTATTAATTATCAGTTATATTCCAATTAACAGCAGATCATGGGTCAAATTAACCCTTTCTCCTCTGTTCTGAGTTGAATTGGATGTGAAGTCTATAAATGCCTAAAATATGACAACTCCCTCAAACCAAAAACAGGCGTGGTTCGTGTGTATGGATGACAGTTTTGATGTGTTGTTGCTCCTCAGACCACAGACCATGGGTGAGTGGGGGTTCCTGTCGTCTCTGCTGGATAAGGTCCAGTCCCACTCCACTGTTGTGGGGAAGGTCTGGCTCAGCGTCCTGTTCATCTTCAGGATCATGGTCCTTGGAGCCGGAGCTGAGAAGGTCTGATTTTGTGTGTTTGCCGTTTATTTTCTGTACATGAAAATCAGCACGTCGCTGATTTCATCGGTTGTAGAACCAGCGCCCTCTGCTGGTCACATTGGAAATTTAAAACCTTTAAAGATCTGAACAGTATGTCCAAACCCATCTGCTGATCTAAACTGTTTCATACCTGTTGATCCACTAATCCTATCAATACATGTCAATAATTGGTGTAAAATACAGTTATAGTAAAATATTAGCATATAAACATATAAATAATAACAACAAAAGTTAAACTGCATGAAAATGTTTACATTTACAAACTAACCTGAACACATAAGAACAACCTGACATTTCTAAAGTAAAATATGTTCAGTTCTAACAATATTCTGCCTGTTACTAAATGTTTTTTTGCCATTGTAGATCCACTGTGATCTGTGTAAAAGATAACCTGAGGCATAGTATTGTTAACGTGTTTCTTTCAGATTGTCCGTGGTGGTTCAGATTACTCACATTTTTTGTGAAAAAAGTTTATAAATATAAACATTTGCGTGATGTAATTTTACTTAATTGCATTAAAACAAACAGGAAGAAAATCAGAGCTGTCTTTATCTGTAGTTTTATTGATGCTATTTCACTGGTCCGGCCCACTTGAGATCAGATTGGTCTGAATGTGGAACCTGAACTAAAACGAGTTCTACTTGGTTCAGAAAAGTAGAACGTATGAACACATGCTTTTAATGGATTATTTCTCATATTCCAGGTGTGGGGTGATGAACAGTCCAACATGGTTTGTAACACCAAACAGCCTGGTTGTAAGAACGTCTGCTATGACCAAGCCTTTCCCATCTCCCACATTCGATTCTGGGTTCTCCAGATCATCTTCGTCTCTACCCCCACCCTCATCTACCTCGGTCACGTCCTCCACGTCATCCATAAAGAGAACAAACTCAGAGAATACAAGCAGGCCCATTCTGGAGACGAAATGGTCAAAAGTCCCAAGTATTCTGACGATAAAGGCCACATCCAGATTAAGGGGAACCTTCTGGGGAACTACATGGTCTCCATATTCTTCAGAATCATCCTGGAGATCGCCTTCATTGTGGGTCAGTATTATCTGTACGGGTTCGTCATGGTCCCACAGATCGTCTGCACCAGAGACCCCTGTCCCTTCACCGTCGAGTGCTTCATGTCTCGACCCACCGAGAAGACCATCTTCATCATCTTCATGCTGGTTGTAGCCTGTGTGTCTCTCCTACTCAACGTGGTGGAGATCTTCTACCTGGCCTGCTCTCGCTCGTCCAGACGGAGATCTAGAACGGTGCCGTCGACTGCTATCGCCCTTCACCCACATTTTAACGGTGAGAGTCTGATGAAGAACGAGAAGCTGAGTCTCCATGATGTGGGTCAGAGTACAGCCTGAAGAACCGTCCAGATCGTACAAACCAGAGGAGCCTCAACAGGAGGAAACGGTGAAGAAAAGTCTGAAGGAAAGGCCTGGGTTAGGGTTATGTGAACCAGAGATCTTGGCGTAAATTGACAAGCGATCAAATGGCGTTGATTAGCAGACAAAAAGTCGAAAATGCGTAGGTATACCACGCCAAATGCCATAAGAAGTGACATACAACGCGATTTCTTGAGATCAGTCTGGCAAAGGACACATTTCCTGGTCCCTCAAAATAGACCCTAAGAAGTTATTTCTCCTGTTATTTCTCAGGGACAACAAATGATCTCCCCCAAGGATGCCATTGTTTGAATCAATTATTGTTACTAGATATTTATTTGATCCTATTCACCAAAACAATTCTCATCTAGAAAAACAGAGCCAGGATCACTGTCGTAGATTGTACATAAACATGTTCTTTTTGATCAGAAGTGGAGACGCTGTTGTGACTGGTAGTTATGGTCAGCATTGTAAATGTCCAGGGCATTATCAACAACCAGCCACAACAGCATAAAGTCAGTTTACACCTGGTCCAGTCTAGAGCCAACCTTTGGTATTCTTATTTTTTTCTTTTTTGCTTACACTTTTGCCCCCTATTGACAGGAAAGTCATTTGTGCCTGATAAAATTGAACTGCGCCATGCAACTTGACTTCTTTTTTCCCTCCTCTTTTTATGCTTGTAAATATATGGATTATGAATCACTGTTATGCTTTTTCATGTGGGATATTGTAGTGCAATAAAAGTGCATGTTGTGCTCGTAATAACTTAATAAAAATATCAAAGAATAAACACTCACATTTGTTGAATTTTCATCAGCCTTCACTGCGAGGCCTAAGTCTACGAGTCCGTGAAACTGCAGAGAAACATAGAAATGTGAATCTGAACAGGTGTGTTTTACAGCGAACCCTCTAAAATATATAGACTATTTGAAAGGAAAGGAACAGATGGAAAAAGTCATTTCCCAAACTGCTAACATGGGTCCAATACTAGACAGATATCTTAATTGAGACATAATAATCAGGTTTGAGTGCACATCTAGAATTGTTTTATCTGTCAGTTAATGCTAGTACTATGTGAGCAGACTGTGTAAGTGGTTGTGTAGTTGTGCAGTGTCCTGTTACCTTATGGTGGAGTTTTTCTGCCCCCGAGTGGTTCACAGACTGGACTAATTCGAAGACCACCATGTCTGAAATTCGTAAAATGTCTTTATTAATACTTACAAGTGTTACAGATTTATTTCCATGTAAATACTGTCTATAAAACAAGCATATAAACCATTTAACATGATACTGAGTGTCTGTGGGCCATCAGTCTGGAAAAATGGTCGGATGTTATCTACAGAATTTTACACAGTCCTCCACATGTGAATGAACACATGAATGTGATTTGTGACATGTTTTCATTCTAAACCTAATGGGTTTCTGCTTATCTGTGAATGAATAACTGTTCAGATCAAAGAGGGTGAGGATGGAGGATACTGAGATTTAGAGATCTGACTCCAGATCAGTTAGTGTGCATTACATTAAACTGGTGGTATCACCCTGCTCATCATCTGTTCCAACTCCTCCCGTCAGGAGGATGCTACAGGTCAATCAGGTTCCACACCATAAGACTAATGAACAGTTTCAGAGCCATAACCACACTGAACTCAGCGCTGAAGCCCAGACAGTGAAATTATGATGGGCAATAATAGTTATTTACTTACTTTTAACTCATTAACTGAGATATTCAACTTTTTAAGTCCCTGACTGCAAACATTAACTGTGTTATATGTTGCGTGCTGCATGTCATATGTATGTGTGAATGGCTTTTACAGTATCTTTTATGGAGGTGCACCCAAATTTCATTGTATGTAAATACAATAACAATATCCAATAATATAAATAATAATCGAATAATCTAATGATATAACTCTTATCTAATTTAACACTACATCAGATGTTTACCTGGTGAGTCTTTCCTCTGACCGTGGATCAGTAGAGGAGCAGTTATCAGGTGTGAGTGTGGGATACCTGTTAAACCTGAACAGGTGAGTCCACAAACAAACTGTTCTGCGGTACAAGTAATGTTACCGAAGAGTACACAGATGAGTTAATTGATACTTGATTGGCTTCAGAATTGCGCTATCTTCGTATAGAGACAGGTTCCCGCCATCCGCATTGTTTAGGACCCAATAGTGCTAGTCGACGCCATTGTGCCTGTTCAAAAGTCTAATAAAATAATAAGACAAACAATAAGACTATAAAACAACAAATGAAATAGAAAAACAGTGTTCTGTTTTTGTTGAAATTCTTCGGTCCAGATAAAATCCTCTCACGGCGCGCATTTGAATCGGCGACTGTGGTTTAACTTTACACTGGTTGGTGGTTTAATAAATTCGTAAAATATATTATTGTGTATAGTTATTTATTTTTACATAATTTCTGTTCTTGTATTTAGCGGAGTATGACTAATATTAGAACCAGTCCAAGGAGTTAACTCGTTTTTGCTCGTTTTTGACCGTAGTCACAGGTGAGTTTTGTAGTGTTGTTGCGGTTAAAAACCAAAAGATGGCGCCACTAACACACACCTAGATGATTCGTAAATGCCCCGCCTATTGACGCAGCACTGACGCAACCCCGCCCCCTTCCGCCAGTCGCTTCCTCCTTCTCGCTGCAACAACAACAACCTCCGTTAGCGGCTAAAGATGGCGGCTGCGACGGTAGCGGGGCACGAGCCCCATCGGATGGAGGAGAAGAAGTTCGAGTACTTCTCCTCCATCAACTCCATGGCGAGGAA
Source organism: Apogon talboti (assembly GCA_037367365.1). Classification (NCBI taxonomy): domain Eukaryota; kingdom Metazoa; phylum Chordata; class Actinopteri; order Kurtiformes; family Apogonidae; genus Apogon; species Apogon talboti. Next base: position 22,422,312 of record JAPQRQ010000017.1, on the reverse strand, counting down.
AATAATGCAGGAGCGGGAGAAAATCAAAGAAAAGCACGGCTCGTCCTGGGAGAAAATGACACCGCAGGAGCAGGACACCGCCATCGACAACTGGATGATGGACCCGCACATCCGAGCCCGATACGCCATGCACCGAGTGGACCGAGAAGAGGTGGTCTGTTACCCCAAACTGCTCATCCAGACCGGGCAGAAGATAGTCCACTTCGGGGAGGAGGTATTGGGACTGAATTACATGAGTATCCGTGGTGTCTATGGGTGTGTTTAGAGGCCGGTTTTGTCGGTGCTTGTGTGTTAGCCACGTAGCCGCTAAAGTATGTTTATAAACGTCACAGTGTTACCTGATACGTGTCCACCACAGACATGACACAAAGACAGACGTGTCTACATAATGGACACATATTCTTTAACACAGGGTTAATACAGGCCTGTAATGACAAAAAGGTCAGCCATGTCTTGATCACAAGCATTTTGTGTGATTGTATTATTACTATCACTACTATTTAGTTTATAAATCTGTTCTGTTTTTGTTTGTTTTGGCTTTGATTTACACTATTTCCAGTGTTTATCCCTCTTTAACTGACGCGCCACAGTCTCTGTATACATGTGTATTACTCATGTACTACATCAGTTCCCATTCACAGGACCTAGTATTTCTTTGAGTATGTGTCTTAGTATAGTATCTTTTCATGTGTACATTAATTTAGTTGGATGCATTTTATCCTGATATTTCTATTTCCAAATCCTTATTGTGTTGCTAAATCCCTTTTGATCGTATTACTGCTGTATTACTACCATCCAACCAACCACACCCAGTACCTATGTAGAATATGTAACTAAGTATATGTAATTTTCCAATATGACACACAACATACAGGGTTTATTTACATGTAAACAGAGACAAACCATAACATGTACAGGACCATGTAAATGTGAATCTTTACATACTATTCTTGTACAACAGGCTAACTCTATAGGAGATTAAACTTACTGATCTTGTGAGTATGAAGTTTGACCTATTGAACCCAACATTTCTGGGTCATGGTCAGCCTTACCTTAGCTCTCTTTGTTATCGACTTATGATGCAAACAGTCTCAAACACAGACGGGTACACTGACCTATAATTATAATCTATATCTATAACTGTAGAATACTATATTAAACTGTTACACTATACTAATGCCCTTCCTCAGTAACTACTGCTGTGTTTCACTGGTGCATCAATATATCATTAGTATATTTAGCCCAATGTGTAACATGAATGTCCATATTTGATATTAAATGCTGTGTTGTGTTTTCAGGACATTACCTGGCAAGATGAGCATTCTGCCCCCTTTTCATGGGAAACAAAGGTAAACCGATTACTTGAATATTATTTGTCAAATTAATAAACTGTTTCTCTAAACTGTTGATTCTACTCTAAACTGTTCTTTTCCACGTTGCAGAGTCAGTTAGACTTCAGCTTGACGTCAGGCCCTATAGAACAGGGCATCTGTGCCTCACAAGCAGATCCAAAGGCTGCAAAGGGACATTCAAGTCAGCTCGGCAAGAATACACCAGGAAACAAGGTATGAGCAGGCTCCGTCAGCACCGGTGTGAGGAGAACGTAGTGGTTCACATGATGCTGAAGGTGCAGTCGCGGTTATGTCCTGACGCATCATTTTATGTGACAGGATTAAATGGTTTAATCACAGCGTTTTACTGCAGGTGAACTTTACTGACCCCCAGGGGAAAAATCACTCTATTAACCAATTCAATAAAATGAAAAGAAAGAAACAATCAATCATTAGACCAGGAGTGTCAAACTCATTTTAGTTCAGGTTCCACATTCTGCCCGATATGACCTCAGTGGGCCGGACCAGTGAAAAATAACAGTGGAAAAAAGGAGAATTACATCATAATAATGTTTATGTCTACAAAGTTACAGTAAATATGTGAATAACATTAACAACCTGAAATTTCTTAAGAAAAATAATTATGTGTCAGTTTATCATTAACACGTGTGCATTAGAACTTACAGATCTGAGTGGATCTACAAATGCACTAAACATTTAATTACAGGCAGAATGTTGATTAAATTACATTTACTTCTCTGAGGACATGTCAAGTTGTTCATGTTTGGTCAAGTTATTCATATTTTTTGTGAAAGGACAGTTTGTAAATGTAAATATTCCATGTAATTTTACTTGTTTTACACTAAAACAAAGAGAAAATCTGTAGTTGTCATTAGTTATAGGTTCTTATTGTAGTATTTTACGGGTCTGACCCACTTGAGATCATATTGTTCTGTGCTGTGTGACCCCTGAACTACAATGATTGTTTAAGTAACACCGTGTGTTTTGGCATTTGTGTAACGTCATGTGACTTACTTATGTGATCATGTAGGTGTCTGTCAGCGAAGGACGGAAACAAGAGGAAGAGTCGTCTTTCTGGAAGATCAGCGCTGAGAGGTCCAGGTTGGAGGGAGAACAGGCAGACTTCCATTCTCTGACTCCCAGTCAGATCAAATCCCTGGAGAAAGGAGAGAAGCCCCTCCCCTCATACCTCCGACAGGTGAGCAGCGAAATCTACAAACATTAGACTCCTATTCATTACACATAATATTGGATTCCACTGTTTCATATTGAGTATTTACATTTAGCTGAGGACTACCTATCTAAATTTTGTTCTATTTACAAATAATGACAATAACCAATCTGGAATCTTGAATTATCACATGATCATATAAGTCGGCTTCTGTTACGGCTTCCACTTAACCGATCTTGGATGTTATTGTAGGCTTTTCAGTGCGACAAAAACAAATATTTTAAAGGGCTTTTATGGAAAACCTCCAACTGTACCCAGCAGATGAAGGGATTACCTAGAGTTTTGCAGATGGAGGAGGATCAGTGTTAGAGTTAAAAGGAAATGACAACAGCTTTATGAATACATACACTCTCAGACATATAAACCATGTCATCCAATGAGTGAAGTACATATTTTACTATTTATAGGTATAAGAGTACATGTACATGTATAGAACATGTATAATCTCAAATAAAATCCTTAAAATCACCTATGAAATAACATAGGCACTGAAAACATCCCACCAATAACTAATGTCCCATTTTAATATTCTGCAGGAGACGTCTGTTTCTAAGGAGCCAGAAGCTGTAGAACCTCCCCATCTTCCAGCTCCAGCTCCATCCAGATCCACCAAACAGCGAGCGCCCAAACCTCCCGCTCCGCCGCCGCCCGTCCCCATCCCTGTCGCCGTCAGTGCCACGCCAGCATCCATCTCCATTTCCACCAATCCCGCGCCGCCTGTCGCCGTGTCGTCGTCGGTCGCGGGCTGGGAACGGTCTCAGAGCACCCTGCCGTCCGTCAGCAACACCGTGGACGATGTGTTCTCGTCCAGCCCCATGTCCAAGTCCTCCAGCGTCTCCGCCGGCGTGGAAAAGAAGGAGGAGGAGGGTCCATCCACCTTCGACACCAGCCCCACATTTTCCCAGGTGAGAATTGAAGCTGATACTATGAACACAAATTATTTCATTTCATTTTGTGCTGTTCTTTGCTCAAAAATCATTATTCTTTAGTGTTTCACCCAGAATAGGGACCAGAATCTGTACCAGAAGCCTGATTTATTCTATACATTTGCAAGAACGCTATTTCCTGTCACGTATGTTCCTAAATAATTTAAGGAATTTTCTGGGATTTAAAATAATATCCATGTGTTACATTTACTTTAGAAGTAGAAATTTAAGATTCATTTTCAATCAAATGCATTTGTTTCTTTCAGCCAATCAGGTGTCGTTAGCTAATGAGCTAACAGTAGCTTGTAAAGTAACTGCGGTTCTACAGTGCAGTCAAATAAAATAAGCTGAAGTTATTCTAAAAACCAAAATGATATGGGGCTTTTGAGAAATCCTAGTTTCATTATTTAATCATTACCTTGTATATATAAACTTGATACTGGTACTGTCTGTGTTTATTTTTATTATTAGATTTCATTTACTATTTCAGCTCTAGTTCAAGTAGCATCTTGTTTCATTCTGTGACAATAAAGTTGGATTGAATTACTAAAGAAAATGTAGCTAACCTTCTGTTTCATTACCATCATATATTAGACGCTCTGTTGAAAAGAAAAATGTGTATTTATTTTACATGAAATCATTTCTATTGCACCAACATGAAAAAATCTGAAACGCATTTAATTTCCAGATACTATTGGCAGGAAGTAGCATGTTCATGTGCATTGAATGAATCAGGTTTCTGTTGTGAATCTAGTATGAACCTTCCACTTGAAGCTGATGCTGCTCATTCTCTAAAACAGACTCAGGGTTCACTCGGAAACTGGGAATGAATAGTATTACATATTCAGAAATCAGTGGTTTTTTCAATGAGAGAAGTGGCTTTACTCACTTTTAAAGATGTCATTGAACATTTATGTGGAAATCCACATCAGTCATAAACTGTTATTCAGCGCAGAATATTTTATTATGTCTTATAATATGAATGGAGGAGATCTTTAATCTTATATTTATATATATACTCTGAGGTTCAGCAGACATTAACACCACAACACAGTAAAAACAGTTACAATAACCACACCACACAGTAAAGCTGTAATGCAGATGTCTGTGGTCTGTAGTTTGAGGATAATATCTACTCAATTGTTTTAAATGAGAAGAGATGTCAGGTAGTTCAACGGTAGAACTCTAAATGAATAGATGAGATGGCTGTAAGGAAACCCATTCAACCATGTGATACAGAGACATGATGTCTATGAAATTCCATGTGTGTGATGAAGTGGAACGCATCATGTCACACACAGTTTAACTGCTGATTCATCATGACCAGGCAGAGATCTCCATAAACCACAGACACAAACATAAAGAAAGAACACACGTCCTTAAACTCTACACGTTCCGTTTGATTCAAGTTTCAGACTCAGCATCTGGTTCTAAAACTACAAATCCAAGTCCACTGTTGAGTCCAAACTGACCCAGTTACATGTATTTTCCATGATGCGATCCCAGTGGGCAGCTCCACTAACACTAGGTGTAATCCCAGTCCAGACGCATTAAGATCCAGTCCTTCTGAGGTGGACTCTGATGCCACATTCTTTCAGCAGCGTAAACGTGAATGTATCCCAGGACACGAGGACCACCCGGTCAACAGTGTCATATTCACATCATTTTAACCCATAAAAACCCAGAGCTACTTTTATGTCAGTTCCCAAATTAATTTTACTCTGTATTTAACCTTTGTTAAGTGATTTATCACCATTTATTGTAATACTATCTCTTTTATTTTGTGTTTTTTTTCTGCGAAAATCATATATTTTCCTACATGTAATTCACTGATCATGTAGATGTTCATTAAAGCTCAGAGTAAAGTTGAGGGTTTATTATATCAAAACAGAGAAAACTGAAGCAAATGTGACTTTTTCAGCAAAATCTGTCATTATCTGAACATAACCCCAGTGTGTCCATCCACTGTCACTGATCCAACTCCATGGGTTTTACTGGTGAATCAATGTTGTAGAAGATGACAGTGTTTCCGTGGTAACTATGGAGCCTCTGAACGTCCAAATGGGTCATATCATTTATATAATATGATAATGAATGGTGATAAATCACTTAATAAAGGTGCCACAGAAGTAGCTCTGGGTCTTTATGGGTTAAAGGCTGATGACTGGATCTGAAGACGAGTCACCTCCAGGGACAAAAACACCAAACAATGAGCAGCAGATGTTTCACAGTGACTGTGCAGCATCAGCGTCTTCCAACAACGGCCTTATTTTCTGCTCCGTCTCCGCAGTTCAACACAAGCAGCAGCATCCTCAAGACGGGATTCGACTTCCTGGACAACTGGTAAAAGCCGCCGCCGTGGCCCCGCCCCCCTCCCCATCGCTCTGAAGGACCACACTGCCACGACTCCACTAGTTCCACGTCTAGATTTCAGACGCACCGGCCTTTGAGATGCCCACATCCCATCTTCAGCGGCTTCCTTAGACGTTATCTGACCGCCTTGATGCTGGCGTTTCCCCCCTTTTAGAAAAGTAGGATTTTTCCAAATAATCTGCCAAACATTCCCTTCCCGTTAAAGTCTAGAATTACAGATTATATGTGCAATTCCTCACTTTACACTCAAATTAAGATGACCTTCTGTATTCTGTGTTTGTGGGATTATATCTTTCTACGACAGGCTCTTGTAGTTTTTCAGTGGGTTGATATCGCTCATTATGGTACGCTAATATTTGTTTTGCTAGCATTACAAGCTTAGCTCTAATGACGTAGACCTGGTATTAAAATAAGCAGAAGACACTAAATAAAATTGATTCACAGTTACAGCCAAATGCTGCTGTTCTGAGCTTTGCTTTGTGACTTTTTAATAGGAAATCTTCAAAATCTTCAAGTGTATTAGAGACGCTGTTACAGGTTTTTTGTGATTGCTTACACACTTGTTGCCAATGTTTTCTCCTCCTATCAAAGCTGCAAGTCACAACATTAATGTCACAATGCGATTTTGCAGAACCACTGCTGTCTATAGGGTTTGCTTTACAGTGTTCCCACATTCAGTCTGTAAGTAATCAGCAAAAAACTGGAGGAACTTTATTTTTATGACAATAGCCTCGAAGTTGCAGTGATTAGGCAGCAAGTCATGCATAAATGTGTTATAAGCAGCGTGTCCAATAAGACGTTTTACATCTTTTTTGCCAAAAAAACACTTAAGTTATCGAGAATGAATAGTTGTGTTGCTTGCAGTGATTGCACAGTGTATGCCTTCACTACTGGACACAAAACACTAAGACACAGTATTTCATTTTTTCTTTTTTTTTTACCAGAGTTTGCTTTCTGATATGTTTAATTTATACATACTGCTATATTCCTATAAGCTTTAGAGGTTAAGTAGTGCTCAGTGTTACATTTCTGGCCCAAACAGTCGCAGCTGAAGGTGACGGCAAGTATTAACAGAGAACGTTCCTACCAGAGGATGAATTCCTGGAATATCATGGAACGTTCAATGAGATACTTGTACCATTACTTCACTTTAATAGCGTATTATAATAATAAGGTATGAGCTGACTGGACCACGGTGATTGAATTCTGCAGCTGTGGAAACATCAGGGTTGGTCGTGGAAAACCCGAACGTGGACTGGATTATCTATCATCACCTCGCTCCCTTCAGCCAGCGACCTTTGACCTCAGTCTAGTGCTGAGCAAAGCTTGTGTGCATTTATGAGGAAAAATAAGACCTTGTGTTTTAGCTCAATGGGCAGGCATGTAGTGATTTGTACCACTTGTGTCATAGAGTACTATTTTACTGAATTTTATATTTATCCACTGATTGTATCTTATGCTTTACATGTAGTACATGTATTTTGCACTCATGCATTTTGAGGGTGCAGATCGAAGGACGTAAAATAAACAAAAGCCAAAACTGTTTGTTGTCTGTTTTCCAGATTATTCCTGTACGCTTAAAGACCTGAGGAGCCTTCAGTGACAAAAAATATCTACTGATGTAACTGTTTAATACCTGCTGATCCACTAATCCTATCAATACATGTCAATAATTGGTGTAAAATCCAGTTATTCATCTTTTCATAGTCATCAGATATGACCCATTTGGACGTTCAGAGGCTCCGTAGTTACCATGGAAACAC
>JAPQRQ010000017.1:22400527-22412543 GCA_037367365.1 Apogon talboti | reverse complement strand
GGAAGGAGGGGAGGAGGAGGAGGAGGAGGAAGAAGGAGAGGAGGAGGAAGAAGGGGAGGAGGAGGAGGAGGAAGAGGGAGAGGAGGAAGAAGGGGAGGAGGAGGAGGAGAAGGAGGAGGAAGAAGGGGAGGAGGAAGAAGAAGGGGAGGAGGAGAAGGAAGAGGAAGAAGGAGAGGAAGAGGAGGAGGAGGAAGAAGGGGAGGAAGAGGAGGAGGAGGAAGAAGGGGAGGAGGAGGAATCAAGGAGTGTTATTTGTTTGTTGTTGTGCCAGACAGAGTATCCATAATCAGAGCAGAACAGACACCAGGACTGAAGGTTTCCTCCCAGCATGGCGTCACCACGTCGTCCTTTCCGTCTGATTCGTCGGTAGGTCACTGCGACGTCGACCCATCCCCTCCGCTCCACCTCCCAGTAACAGCGACCAGTCAGACCAGTGCGACACAGTATCTGACACCAGTCGAACCGGTCCGGATGCTCCGGGTACGGCTGCTTCTCCTCCACCCGGGTCACCCTCCGGTTGTTGTCGGACAGTTTGAGTTTTCTGTTGGCGGTGTTGATGTCCAGCATGAGCTCACAGAGATCTGAAGGACAGGAAATGATTTATTTATTTATTTAGCCTTTATTTAACCAGGTAAGTTAGTTGAGAACTGATTCTCATTTTCAATAACCACCTGGACATACGCCTACATATTAGCTCCACACTTACACTTCCTCAGAGCAGGTTTTAACCTGTGTGGTCCACCATGGTCCAACCTGGAGCAACAAACAGACACTTTCATTTTCTATCCACCATGACATGAGTGGAAGAAACAGAAACAGGTTAAAGGTCAGTGTCTTAAAGCCTCTGCGATCTTAAAATAACAGAATATATTTACACTGTACATTCATTTCCTCCATGATTCAACTGAATATTAAATATCCAATAATACAATATATATTAAATAAGAGGTCCAGATTCACCTAAGAACATCCAGTTTCCAGTGTGGATCCTTCAGTAAAGCAGACAGAAGCTTCACTCCTGGTTTTCCTGGATGGTTGTAGCTCAGGTCCAGCTCTCGGAGATGGGAGGGATTGGACTTCAGGGCTGAGGCCAGAGATGCACAGCCTCCCTCTGTGATCAGACAGCCTGACAGCCTGGAACAAGTGGATCAAATCTTAAATGTTTACTCGCTTTATTATCCCCGTAGGGACATTTGGTATCTGTATTTTACCCATGATGCACACAGAACCTAGCGTTAGCATTAGCACATAGCCACGGCCTCTTTTCCGGGTCACCGTTCTGAATGAGACCTTGATCTCAGTGGGTCTTTACCTCGTTAAATAAAGGTTAAAATTTTTTAAAAGCACTCATTAGGAGCAGTGAGCTGCTATTAACCCCCTAAGACCCAGCTATGGGTTTGTGTCTATGTTTGTGGACAACCGCATCAGAGCGTTATTTATTTATTTCTGGGGGGAAAAACTAGAAAAAGGTGTCTACAGCAAAACACATTCACTGAAAAACAAGTGAAAAAGTAGGCGGGGCTTACTAATACCCCATATACGCCCAGTTTTTCAAAATTTGTAAAAAAAAAAAAAAAAGTGCAAAAATTGAGAGAAAGGCAAATATAAAGTCCACGTGTGTCAAATTTGAAAAGACTTGGGTGAACAGTGTCTGAGAAACTGGCTGGACAAAATCTCAGACAGAAGGACGGACAGAGTTCCTGGTAAATCTATGTAATTTTTTAAATTAGGAATTAACATAAGAATTAACCCTTATGTACCTGTTTAATGGTGGGAAGCCCGCATGTAGAAAACAGGAACACTCAACACTTTGCGTAGTCCTAAACACTCTTTAGGAAAACGATGTACTGCTAAGAGTTACCTGAGAGTTTCCAGGCCACAGTGTGGACTCTTCAGTCCAGTACAAAGTGTCTTCACTCCTGAATCCTGGAGGTCGTTGTTACTGAGGTCCAGTTCCTTCAGACTAGACGACTGGGAGCTGAGAACTGAGGACAGAGCTTCACAACTTTTCTCTGAAAGGCTGCAGCAAGTCAACCTGGAAATAAAATGTTGTCCTTTAAATACCTAAAATGGTATTTAGAATAGAACAGAAAGCCTTTATTGTCATTATACAGTATGAGATTCAGTAAGCAGCTCCATAAAAGTGCCCACATTCACACAGTGAAAAGACTATATAACAACTATATACAACACAAAAGAAATACAAAATACAATAAAGTAAAGTAATACAGTGTAATTTACTGTTTTATTTATTATATCATGATACATATATTTACACATGTATATTATAGGATTTATTTGATTAAGTTTTCAGCCATAATTCATAATATTTCACCTTTTACATCTCCACCTTTACATGCTGTCACATGCCATTTTCGCATGTCATCTTAGATTAGATTAGATTGAACTTCATTTGATCCTTCAGGAAATTAAGGTTCCAGAAGCAGCACAACAACAAATGTACACATATAAGAAATATTACAGACATAAAGAAATGAAAGTAATAACAATAACTATAAATGTGGGTAAATGTATAAATATATGTGGCACCAAAACTAAATTACCAACTCTGCAACTTCATCTAAATTTTGTGTGGTGTCACTTTTTTTTCCATAAAGGTACTTGTTAACAATTTCCTCTCTCGTATAAATCTGCATCGTCACCTGAGAATTCCCAGTGTGCACTGTGGTCTGGTTAATGCAGCAGACAGAAGCTCCACTCCTGAATCCTTCAGGTTGTTGTTACTCAGGTCCAGGTCCGTCAGAACCGAAGACTGAGAGCTGAGAACTGACGACAGAGCTTCACAACTTCTCTCCGACAGATTACATCCAGTCAGGCTGAAACACAATCAGTCATTAAACCTTTTAAGACCATGTGTGTCTCCGGTGACACATTTTGTATTTTATGGCATTCAAGCTACCATAACTCTTGAACTGTTCTTGCTATTGACAAACGTCATCTTTTAGCTGAGATTGAGTCTTTTCTATTGGTCTATAACACATTAGGGTAGAGGCCTGCATTGGCTGAGGGGGAGGGGTGGAAGTGGGCGGAGCAGAGAGCAGCACAGGGCAGTCGGTGAGAGAGAGATGGAAGATTTTATAACTTTAAGCAGCGTTTTAGCAAGATTTTAGCAGTGAATTCTTGAAAACAATTATATATAATAGTGATGGTGCTGTTTTGGAGTGTTCTACTAGTATGTTTTCCTGTGTTTCTGTCAAGTTTCGCTCTTTTTTTCACTGTTGTTTTCTGTATTTTTCCAGTTTGCATAGTTCATTGATAGTTGTATTTTAGCTGTAATATTATGTAAATGTATGTATAATTTTTAGATACATTTAGATAAATATATATGCAAAATGCTATCCAGTTCATACACAGATGCAGTGTCTGTATTTGAATCAGATCATGGATGTTTTTGTCAGTGAAATGAGGGGCTCTGTCTACAACTAGACAGAAAGTGAACACAGACTATCAACAGGATCCAAATGACCAGAAAGAATGCAAAATAATAAGCTCTAACATGGACACAGAATGATCTAGATGAACAAAAATGTTTGAGTACATTTAAAATAGTTCAAAGTTTATTTCTATAATCTCAGAAAACTTCATTCGGAACATTTAGAGTTGTTTTTCATAATAAATATGATAAACAATTCAAGTCTGTTTTTTTTTCTATAACACACTGTTTTAAACATTTATTACATATAATAATGATAATTAATAGACAGATATCGAAAATTGAGTTCTTCCTGAAAAAAAGGTGCAAAAGAATTGGCAAAAAAGACATTTTCTGACACTTTCATTGCAAAAAAAACCCTAAAGAAAACAAGGCAGCCTGCTTATAGGGTCAACGTTACAATGATGAATTGAGAAGATGAACATGGCCTCCTGTTCCATTCAAATAAACCAATAAATTAAATGAAATATTTCACAGGTGATTCTTTAAAGTTCACTTCAGTGGGATGTTGTTCCTGATCTGGTTAAACTGAACTCTAAGTAGTGATACAACAGCTCAGCCTGTGGTCTAATGGTTCTGTGAGACCGGTGTCCGTCCTCACCTGAGGATGTCCACGGTACAGTGGTCAGTCTTCAGTCCAGAACACAGCAGCTCCACTCCTGAATCCATCAGGTCGTTGTTCCTCAGATCCACTTCCTTCAGACCAGAGGACTGAGAGCTCAGAACAGACAACAGATCTTCACATGTTCCTTCTGACATTTTACAGCCATTTAACCTGCAACAAAAATACAATTACGCTTTTAATACTTTGCAGCTTATAAGTTACTGTGTGTCTAATTATTTGTGATTAATTGTGGGGATTAATGTTCTTTAGTGTTAGTTCGCTGCATTTCTAAACTAAAATCTAACATTAAATTGTGTGAAATTACAGCATTTTGCACTGTAGTTGTTTTGGTATACAGTTCATATCATTAAATATGTCACATATTTAATGATATGAACTGAAATACAGATAAAAATAGTGGGGAAAAAAAGTGAAAAAAAACAGCAAAATGCGACAAAAACACAGCAAATCACACTAGCAGCACTATCACTAGTATATACAATTATTTACTTTCTATTTACAAGCAATAGAAAGCTCCCAATCTCAGGTTTCAGATGATGTTTGGAGTTTGTCAATAGCACAAACGATTCAGGAGTTACGTTAAACTGAATAAAAAAATTGCGTTGTCAGAGAATCGTCTAACGGGCTGAAGTCGGCTGAGCTGAATTTTCCTTTATAATCAAATTAAATGAAATGAACCTGAAGACAAGTATGAGACAGTGTCACACTTCAGTGAAATCTGTGTCTGGACCTGAGAGTTTCCAGTTTGCAGTTTGGACTCTTTAATCCACTGAGCAGCATCTTCAGTCCCGAGTCCAGCAGCTTGTTGTTACCCAGGTCCAGTTGTCGTAGACTGGAGGACGGGCAGCCGAGGACGGAGGACAGGTCTTCACAGCTTCTCTTCGACAGGTTACACACTGACAAACTGTGATGAAAAGTGAGACAATGACAAGTTTAATATTCTGTAATGATCATCTCATTGTTATCTCTGTTCATGAGAGAATTAATTGCTCTGACATTTGATGTGATTATCATGTGAATTGTTTTACAGTAGAGCTGAGACTGTTTGGTTCGTCCAAGGAACCCCCTTCTGGGGTAAACTCCAATTGAAAATCATGAGTTTGGGTCTATTTGTTTAAAAGAAGGTGAGGCTGGAAAAAGCATATTGAAAACTGTTGGAAGATGGTTAAAGGACAGAATGTGAACAGGATGGTGTCGTCAGCGTATAAATGGATGTGAGCGCTGCCAGCAGCATGCACAATGTTGTTCATGTACAATGTTTCAAGGCTACAAAGTTTTCTTAAGTTAGTTTATAGTGACTCTTGAGTATCTGCACACACGCAACATTTATTAGTGTTTGGTTTGACCAAAGATAGCCGCAACAACTACATGCTGTTTAGTTACTTAAGAAATGACAGATGAAATAACAAAGGCAGACGGTAACTCAGTAACTGACGTAGCAGATGTTTTGCAGAACCAATGGCACAAATGTTGGAGTTACAAAACATTTTGGTTCACTATAAAACTCAAGGGGGATAAACCATGGTCACAGTCAGTTGAAGGACTGGTTTCTAATCACTTGTGGCTTTGCTCACAATATTGCAACATCGGTCCAATACTATACAAAGGTGTAGCGTTTTTAGTGAAATAACACCAATAACAACCCCTCAAATCCGGTATATGAGTCCTGAAACCAGAACGTATTGAAGTAGAAGGTAATATAATAGGGTTTTATAAGAGGTTTTGGTTCAGATTGTGATTTGACCTTAACAGGTTACCATGTGATCTTTTAGCCCAGAACTGTTCTGCCACTGTTTAACTATATTAGTCTTTTTTGAAGTTGAGTGTTCATTTCCTGATGATCAAACTACATACTCACATTAAATTACTCTGAAAACAAGTATCACAATAAAACCTGTATCATGACCTGAGGATTTCCAGTTTGCTGTTGGGACTCTTCAGTGCAGAACACAGTGTCTTCACCCCTGAATCATTCAGGTTGTTTTGACTCAGATCCAGTTTTCTCAGACTACAGGACTGGGAGCTGAGGACAGAAGACAGAGCTTCACAGCTTCTCTCTGAGAGGTTACAGCTGGTCAACCTAAAACCAAAAACAGCATATCAATACTCTTGATATTCCTTCGGAGTAGTTTTTCTAAAAGAATTCAACTTGAAGGAAGTTGACATCTTAAAATCAGCCCATTTTGTTCAAGATGTGAAAAGGTTGAATGAGAATATCAAGATTATCCCCCAAGTTTTAAACCTTTGTGGTAAGTGCAGCTCGGCTCCAATGTACAGAAGTAAAAAAAACAAAACACCATAATCATCAACATATATCTACCCTCTGAATCCTTTCTCCTCTGTTGCTTCCACGTCAAACTCCAAAACTCAGTAAAACTATCTCACCTGAGAATACCCACAGAGCAGTGTGGACTGTCCAGTCCACAACAAACCAGCTGCACTCCTGAATCCTGGAGGTCATTGTTGCTCAGGTCCAACTCTATCAGAGTAGAAGACTGGGAGCTGAGAACTGGGAGCAGAGCTTCACAACTTCCCTCTGTCAGGCCACAACTGTTCAACCTACAAATGAATGGCATCACAATGACATTATTTTAGTGGTGATCAGTATCTGTTATTAAAGTTATGTTTTGCTGATGATTAGATATTGTTTGTGCATCTGTTCATAACTGGAGGGACTGCATCTGGAGCTGGTACTCATTGTGGGTTATGACATGGATGATTAGTTCTAAAATTCTTCATACAGTAAATGTGTCTTCTTTATAATGCATGAGTGTTAAATATTATTAGATATACTACAACAGTGATATGGTAAAGTAGACAACAATATCACTCAGTTACTTGTCTGACAAATAATCATCCATTCATCGTCTTCTGCTTATCTGGGTCTGGGGTGCGGGGGCAGCAGCCTAATCAAAGAAGCCCAAACTTCCCTCTACATCCTCTAGTTCCTCTAGGGGGGACACAAAGGCGTTCCAGAATTGGTGACGAAGGACAACCCTGGTGACATCCAACCCACACTGGAAATAAGTCCACCTTACTCCTGGAAATGTGAACCTAGCTCTGGTCAGTTCAGAGACCAAACATTCTGTGGCAGTGGGCCATGGCCCCCATACTCCCAAGTCACCCACCAAAGTAAACCCCAAGGGACATGATCAAATACCGTCCCCAAATCCACTAAACACTTTTTGGACTGGTTGGGTAGCACCTTTTACTACCAGTGTCCACCCACTAGGTTCCAGGATTGCCATGACAGGCACCAACGGCCTCGCAGCTGAAGTAGCTGTTTTAATTCTAATTCAAATTCCAAGTGAAACTGTAGTATCAAACAAATTTTCTAGGCTGACCTGAGAGTTTCCAGGACACAGTTTGGACTCTTTAGGGCAGCACAAAGTATCTCCACTCCTGAATCCTTCAGGTCGTTGTTACTCAGGTCTAGATGTCTCAGAGTTGATGACCCGGAGCCGAGAACTGAGGATAGACCTTCACAGCTTCTCTCTGACAGATTACAGCCACTCAGCCTGAGGAAGGAAAAGTGAAAACAAACCATTTTTACACCATGGCGAAAAATTATAAATGAAAAGATAATGCACCTACCTACAGAGTTTTGTTGGAGGCTTTGACCACTGGCAGCAGCCTCAGAAGAGCCTCCTCTGAAGCAGAGTATTTCTTCAGGTCAAATATGTGCAGGTCTTTCTCTGATGACATTAAGATGAAGACCAGAGCTGACCACTGAGCAGGAGATAGTTTATCTGTGGCGAGATGTCCTGAATTTAGGTAGAGTTGAATCTGGTCCTCTAGAGATCGATCATTCAGTTCATTCAGACAATGGAACAGATTGATATTTTTCTCTGGGAAGACATTTTTCTTCATTTTCTTCTTCATGTATTTAACGGTTTCCTGATTAGACTCTGAGCAACTTCCTGTCTGTGTCAGCAGGCCGTGTAGAAGAATCTGATTGGACTCCAGAGAAAGACCGAGGAGGAAACGAAGAAACAAGTCCAGGTGTCCATTTGGACTTTTCAAAGCTTGGTTCACAGCAGTCTGGTGGAGATGCTGCAGTTTACGTTTGTTTCTTAATAGTTTAGACCTTTGGGTTTCTTCTGAAAGCAGATTGACTCCAGCCTTGCTGAAGGTCTCATGGACATGAAGAGCAGCCAGAAACTCCTGGACACTCAGATGGATGAAGCAGAACATCTTGTTCTCGTACATTCCTCTTTCCTCTTTAAAGATCTCTGTAAACACTCCAGAGTACACTGATGCTGATCTGATATCGAGGCCACACTCTGTCAGGTCTGATTCATAGAAGATCAGGTTTCCTTTCTGCAGCTGCTCAAAGGCCAGTTTTCCCAGAGACTCAATCATCTTCTTGTTCTCTGGAGTCCAGTGTGAATCTCTCTCAGATCTTCCATCATACTTTATGTTCTTCTGTTTGGTCTGAACCACCAGGAAGTAGATGTACATCTCAGTCAGGGTCTTTGGCAGTTCCTCTCCTTTATGAGTCAACATATCCTGCAAAACTCTAGAGGTGACCCAGCAGAAGAGTGGAATGTGACACATGATATGGAGGCTTCGAGATGTCTTAATGTGGGAGATGATTGTGTTGGCCTGTTCTTCATCTGTGAATCTCTTCCTGAAGTACTCCTCCTTCTGTGGGTCAGTGAACCCTCTGACCTCTGTCACCATGTCAACATACTCAGCAGGGATCTGATTGGCTGCTGCAGGTCGTGTGGTTATCCAGAGGTGAGCAGTGGGAAGCAGGTTCCCCCTAATGAGGTTCATCAGCAGCACATCCACTGAGGTGGACTCTGTAACATCAGTCAGGATCTCAGTGTTGTTGAAGTCCAGAGGAGGTCGACACTCATCCAGACCGTCAAAGATGAACGCAACCTGGAAGTCTTTAAAGATGCAGATTCCTGCTTCTTTGGTTTCAGTAAAGAAGTGGTGAATGAGTTCCACTAAGCTGAACTTTTTCCGTTTCAGCACATTCAGCTCTTTGAAACTGAATGGAAATGTGAAGTGTATGTCCTGGTTGGCTTTGTCTTCAGCCCAGTCCAGACTGAATTTCTGTGTTACGACGGTTTTCCCGATGCCAGCCACGCCCTTTGTCAGCACTGTTCTGATTGGTTCGCCTTTGTCATTTGTGCTTTTAAAGATGTCATTACATGTGGTCGTCTCTGGACTGTCTTGTTTAAGGGAGTTTCTTTCAACCTGTCGGACCTCATGTTCCACATTGACCACTCCGGTCTCTGCCATGGTAATGTAGATCTCTGTGTAAATCTCATCAAACGGTTTTCCATTTCTTGTTTTTGTGAGTTTTTCAATGAAACCCTTAAATTTATTCTTTAGCTTGACTTTGACTTTTTGCTGACACTGGGCAAGAATGTCTGAGTGAGGACAAAACAAATAATAATAATATTAGATGTAATCCCTTCACTTCTAATAATCTGTTCAAACTTCACCATTTCTTGTTTTAATTGCTTACCTGCAGGTTCTGAGGTGCACTGTGATAAGTTCTCCACAAGATTATTCTTGTTCATCTTCACCAAAACCATTGTGGCAACTTTAATAGTGTTTATACTGTAGGTCTTCACCATCTGGTTGACTGTGTCCACTCTGTCGGCCTCCTCCAGTCGACTCCTCGGGATGGCCGGGAAGGTTTCCATGATCTCCTGCTGCTGCAAGTACCACTTAAATACTTTAAAGTCTTCACCTCCCAAATCCTCCAAAGTTCCGAAGAGGACCTCTTTTGGTGTTGCCATCTGCAGGGATCCACAAGACACCAAAAATAATACCTTCACCTCAATACCAACAAATCAGTAACCTCAGTCTGAATCCAAACTGTCATTTTCTTTAACAGTGTGTGATAAATTAATTTAGATTATATGAACATTTTTGAACAATTGCACCAAATACACAGTCAGAAAAAACCTTAAGCACTAATAAACCTTTCTGCTGGTAGTGGACAAATTTCTATAGAAAGATTCTCACCTTTTCAAATGGGATGTTCTTATCTTTGCTAAGTTGCTGTTTGTCGATCCACCGTTCAGACTAAACTGTGACAGTTCTGACCTTGTTCATTGGATTCAAACAGATCTTTAGTTCAGTTATTGACAACACAAACAACAGAAAACAGGTGATTAGTGGTTTTACGGAGGCTGTTTTAGTCTAAAAACAGAGCTAACAGCGTTATAATGTAAACTATCAGCTGATGCAGCACATCAACATTATAAAACAGTTTTATTTTTAGCGACAGTTAAACTAAGCGCCTATGAGTTTTATTTTGAAGAAAACTTGATAATACCATAAAACAGATGTAACAACCTGGGTGAACATCTCCACTGTAGTTTTACTGTACTGTTTATCACGTCTAGATATGGTTTGGTCCCATATTAAAAACTGAAGGTCACAGGCCTGAACACAGACTCTTGTGGTCGAATCTCCTAGAAACATAATGGTAAAGTGTTTATTGCTGATATATAATAAAACATTTTGACACCAAAATACTAACTCAACTCCTGTTCCTCATTCAGGTTCCCCAGATCTGTTGAAAACAATAATGATGATCCTAAATCTGTTGAACATGAAAAGCAGAACATGACACTGTAAGAAGTGTGTCTCTTTGTTCCTTTTTTTTGCAAAGCAAACACCCAAAGAAATACAAGCTGATTCATGTGAAGAGTTGATTTTCAACTATCTAATGCACATTATCAGAAAGGAATTTGGGCGTATTCCTTTAGTTTAATAGTTTAGATCATGAGACGTAGCAACAATACAAGCAGTTTAAGGAAACCAATATTTAAGGTACACAAATATTAAGTCACCATTTATTTGAGGACTTTTGTGGCTGTTTTGACTCATTTTAACTATTTAAAGCGACACCACTTGGTTTATATGTTATAAATCCTACTAGAGCAAAACGTGGCTGTAGAAAAATGTGTAGAATCCATAATGAACAGACAGCTCATGCTAAGGACGCTGATCAGTACTGACGAACTGAAGCTGGTGCACATGAAAACATGTTGTGGGCAGAAGCCGAACATGTCGAGGTATTTTCGACACAAGAAAATGTCCCAGAGCGACTGTGTCATAATGCACCACTGAAAAACTGGAAACCACAAAGGTCAGGATATTTCACACAGAGCAGTGGAGCAACAGGATGTGATTTGGTATGAACATATGAAAGAGGAAGTTCATGGAGGAATTAATGTACTTAATACACATAACAGTATTGACATATCCCACAGGTCAGTTGTTGCTTCCCTGTGAAATAATCACATTTTGGTGACAATTTTTCGACTCTGTCTGAAAAACAAAAAAAAAAAGAATGGGAAAATGGATGGTGTAAGGCGAGTAAGATAAACTATGTGCACTAGCTCGTTGGCTTTTAGTGTAATACACCTTTAAAAATGAACAAGAAAATCACAAAATGATCAAAAGAATCCAGAAAAATAAACTCAAACAGCAACTAAATGAACATAAATGAATAAAATAACCTTCAGACAGATACTTGTACTTGGTTAATTCAGTAGATGACACATTCATAGCAGCTCTAGTTGATTTCTTTGTGTTTTTACCTGAGCAGGTTTCAGACTCTCCCTCTGTCTCCACTGGGGATGAAGGACTGAGCTGGTTCTCCAATCCATGGCCCTTCATGTTCCTCGAACACTGGACGAACTGTGATCATGAGACAACGGTCCCACAACAAACCTGACATGGTCCCGCCCTCCAAACCTGATGAGGAGGAAGCAGTGTTTATCTAATACATGGGGAGAACTGTAAACGTGTATATATTTATGAATCCATTACGTGTGTCTGTAACTGACCTCTGTGATCATTTGTATTTTGCTGCAGGACTTACTGTTAATAAACTTAGGACTTTTATTCTTTGGCATCATATGTGGGACTCCCCATATATATGTAAAAAGACTCCCCATATA
>JAPQRQ010000017.1:22387943-22399231 GCA_037367365.1 Apogon talboti | reverse complement strand
CACATTCACACACACACACACACACACATTCACACACACATGCACACACACACACATGCACACACACACACCCATGCACACACACACACACACACACATGCACACACACACACACACACACATGCACACACACACACACACATACACATCTGAGCACAGGCATTCAAAGGAAAGTCCACGGCTTTTCTTTGTAATCATTACTTCTGCCATGATTCAACTGTTTCTACTGAAAAGGATGATTTAATCTTTGGCAAGAGAATGGCTGAGTGCATGTGTACAATAATGTAGTGTTACCATTGACAACATAAGAGTCCAAGTAGAATCCTCTTCTTTCATACTACACTGGTTTCCTAGACAACTACACCATATTTATAAGCCATTATATATTTACTACTGACTTTCACTTCCTTACTGGCAGGACGCCACCATCTTCTGTAACCCCCACCCCCCATGTCCCATCAACTCTGGAACATCGTGTTTTTGCTAAAGCTAAACCAGATTAAATTACCATTACGTCCATTTTTATCCATGTTTCTAATTGATCCCTGAGGTTTGGTTTTTTACTGCAGTGCCTATTATTGTTTTCATGTTTGCAGAAGTATTTTATGTAACCTCTAGACTCGCTGACATCAGAACTTAAACAAGCGGCGCATAGTTTGAGCTTTACATGCAAACAAATGTTCATTAAGTGAATCAGGTAAAACATCTGCATCCAGATGTTTCTGCCTCTTAAGTCATTACAGACAGCAGCTCCTTATATTTCTGGTCATTTTATATTTGATCTAAACAGAGCCAACAGCACGATTAAATGCATTTTCTCCCAGTAACTTTAAGTCATCAGACTGTAAATAAAGCCTTATTTTAATGAAATTAAAGTTGAGTGAAGAATACTCCTACTTTTGTAAGACATATTTTAACGTTCTTGCTGATGCACCCTCCCATGTTTTCATCCATCCATCCATCCGTCCATATATAGAGTAAATATAGGCCTGTAGACATTTCCTTATGCTTGTGTGTCTATCTATCCACCCATCTACCCATCTATTTACTCATCCAACTATTCACCCGTCCATCTATTCATCTATCCATCTATTCACCCATTCATCTATCCACCCATCTATTCACCCATCCAAATATTCACCCATCCATCTATTCATCCACCCATCTATTCACATCCATCTAGCCACATCTATCCATCCAACTATTCACCCATCCAAATATTCACTCATCCATCTATTCATCCACCCACCAATCCATCTCCTTTGATGTAACAAAAATGGATATTTTTCCATCAGTAAAACTAAGTACACTGAGTATTTCTTTTGCTCAAACATGAATTATGAGCTCAAACAAGACATGGTGGGGAATGTAAATACAACATACACGTAACGCATTACGAAATCTAATTATATGCAGTTTAAGTCCATGTTTTGTTGTGGTTTGAGTGTAGTTGTTATGGAGATTAATTACGTAGGAAGAGACAAGGAAGATTTTTACTGGTGTTGAGATGGAAAAGTTGACAAAGACATTTCCGGCATAAACTGACACAGAGATGGCATTTATTGATGCATAGAATACATCAAAACGCAGGAAATGAAAGGATTAAATGGCAAAACAGAAAAAAGTACTTGGAGATCTAACGACTGGTGGCAATTTAGTCCATAATTTAGGGTTGGAAACACAGAAAATGCTGGCTTACCAGGAGTAATTGACTAGAGCTGCCATTCTAGAGATAAGTGTAAAATGAACAGTGTTGTTGTTGTTCCTACAGTGAAACCAGTCAAAGCCTCAGGAATCTGCACTTCCATGTGTGTTAATCTAATCTAAACCACCCCCAGAGCCGTCCCAGTCCGTTTACATTCTGGTTTACAGTACGTCGTTTCCACAGGACAGAGATGTGTCCACACAAAGAGTGGAAATGGGAGGTGGGAGCACGAAAACAAAGCCTTTTCCTGTGGAGAGCTGAGCGAGGCGAGGACTGAGGGCGATCGACAGGGATGGCACGCAGATTTATTATTACCTGAGGATGTGGAGCGGCTCGCCTTCACTTTTCTAATGAGAGGTTTGTGTTCCTGGTTTGCTGCCACCTGGATCAGATCTCAGAGGGAAGCAGGTCAGGAGGGAAAGGAGAGCGGAGAGCAGAGAGGAGGCTCAGTGCAGAGGCAGAGTCGAGCAGAGGGAGTTCAGCCGCTGAAGGAAAAACTGAGGAAGCAGGAAATTATGGGACCAGCTGCCACCTCGCTCGCTCTGCTGTGTCTGTTCTCTCTGGGAGTTTCCGCCGCCACCGCTTCACCAACACAGGTCAGGACCGACTCTTTAGAATGTACGTGTTGAATGCAAACACACTATTGTGTTCATTAGTCCCTTCACTTCAGTTCATTTTGTTGACTATTTGGTTTGTTTTCTGTTTATGTTTAATTTTCATATCGATTCAACTAAAAATGAACAATATATGAACTATATTTTTTATTATCTCATAAGAGCTTTTTCATTTCAATTCATATTTTTCATTTATATCATCAGCGTATAGTTAGTGCTTCATGTTTTTATCCATATTATCATATGACAAAGCTATGCATTTTTGTTTCACAGCTGTACTTGAAAACATCCACCTGATAATTATGCAAAAATAGGGACAATTCAATCAAAATTTTATATTTTTCATTTATATCGTGTATATTTATATACTATAAATGCCCATTTTTTAGGTTTTCCCACTAAAAACATCATCTTTTTAAGGCATTTTCAAGGTTGTTTTATTTTAGAAAATGCAAAAATATGGACAATGTCAGAGACATTTCATATTTTTCATTTATATTATCAGTGTACATTTACTTTTTCATGTTTGTATCCATATTATTATATTAAAAATGCCAATTTTCAAGGTTTTCCAATAAAAACAATCCAATTTTAAAATGTTTTAAGGGTTTTTAATGAACTGTTTCCTTTTGTAAGAGATATAAAATGTTTTACTAGTTTGTCACACCTCAAAATAGGAACAATTCCAGAGATCATGCATTATAAATCGGAAAAAAATGGAAATTCTAAACACATACATGCCAACTACTTGTCATTACATTCCTGTCTGTGGGTGCAAACTTTAAGGCTGTGACATCACAAGTATCACAAACGTAAAATAAATAGGTCCTAAATGCTGCTGTTTGTTCTTAAGTTCATTCATTTGGTTGATTTGTTTCATTATTCCTTTCATTTTGGTCCTTTTTGTTGGTTATTTTATTGGTTTCAGCTCATTTTCTTTCTTATTTTGTTAATTTTGCTCATTATTTATTATTTTGTTTATTATTTTGGAACAAAAATGAGTGTTTAGACTGCAATGTATGTGTTGAAGGCATTGAGGTACACCCCGCTGAGATGATGCTGCTGCGATGGTGAATAGTCAGTCGACATAATAACAGGATAAAATGCAGTAAAAAAAAAAAAAAATCAGGAGTGAATGGGGTTTGTGTCGGATCTGTGTCAGTTTTATAGAGTGTGAGATTTCAAGGCTTTGCCAAGAATAATCAAAAGAAAATATGCTGCAGAGCTTAGCTGGTTTGGGTTTTATACTGTCAACCCTTATAAAAACAGGCTCTCAAATGTTTTCATTTAGATCTAAAAATCAGTTTTGGATTAAATTTACAAAACTACATCTTGAATTTCCATAATGTCAGTGTAATTAGAGACAATTACACCTTCTAAACACATCTGATAGTCTCCTCTTTTATCTTTCATGACTGCCTTTCACATCATTCCCATCTGTTCATCATTTTTACCTTCGTTCATCCATTCCTTCTTGTTCTCTCTCGTTGCATCTCTTACGTTTCCATTGCATTTCACAGACTCTTCTTCATAAAATGATGTGCAATAATACCAACATATTTACCTCTAAATATCTGTGTATATATGTGTATTCAGCTCCACAGAGGAGAATAAATGATCACTTCTGTTTGTTTGTTCATCAGATGGATTAAGCAAGAATGCATGCACTAATTTTCATGAAACCTGAAGGGTTGGACACGGGAAGTTCTGAAGCAAATCTATAAAAAGTGGCATTTTAAAGTGTGTATAGCCACTTATGTTTATTTGAGGCAAAGGGTACAAGCTAGAAGTCTCTATTATCAATAAACAAACTAATTAAGTGATAAATTAGAAAAGCTTTTGCAGGTAAAGTGACTATTGGAAACAAAAGCAGGAAATCATGATGAAAGTCAATATTGTGGAAAATGACGAAGAGCATAAGAAGTTGATTTAATTTCAAGTATTTCTTTTTTTTCCTGTTAATACATTTTAATTAATTTATTTTAATAAACACTGAAAAAAATAATACAAAGAGCAAAAACATAAGAAACAAAAAAGTAAAAAATAAGTGTGAAAACAGGATTTCTCATTGTTTCATTGTCATCTTTACATGTTTCTGATCTGTGTGTCTCAGGCTTCTCCCCTAGAACTGAAGAAGGCGAGGGGGGATGTTCCCGATATTCTGCCAGAACCAGAACCAGAACCAGAACCAACCAACCCGGTGTCGGACTTTGAAAACTCATACAACTACGTCTGTGAGTTCATTTCCAGATCTGATCCAGGCTTATAGGACCAGTGTGTACAAGTATAGACAGTCTATGAGCAAAGATGGGAGATGTTCTCAGTCTAAGGTTGGTTTGTCATTACTTATCAGTACCTAGCATTAGCATTAGCATTAGCACATTAGAAGCAGTGAGATCTTCATCAGTATCCATTATTTTGCACTTAACACTTTTACGATACATGTATTTGCCATAGAGGACTTGGTATAAGTTTCGTTTACCATCTGGCCTTGTCTATCTGATTGGTTGTACATCTGTCCAGTGTTGTCCTCTGCACCTGGTGTCAACAACCCTTGGAAAATAAAAATGATGTGAGAGATTCTGGACTAATTCCGTGTTGAGAACAGGTCTCACCGTCGCCCAGAACAGACAAACCAGACACTGGCTCCAGAGATGACATTTTGCACTAAATCCTGCTCACTGGTCCTTTAAATCCTCTGCATAAACATACAAGTGCTGATAATAAAATCACCACACGGCTTTGTCCCATTCACCTGCCTCACTCTGACCCTCTGACTTGTATCGTCCACCTCAGTGTCCAGACTGGCCGGGATGGACCAGGCCATCCATAAGCTGAATGTTGGACACTACACCCTGGACGTTAAAGTCAGCCAGCTGTTGGACCGTCTGGTCAGGATGGACGGTACGATAAAGGGACACATGTCCACTACTATCCTATCCACCACTACTTCCTGTTTATTTTATTATTCCACCATTTTCAGCTAAAGTGGTGGAGCTGGAGGACAACATCCGAGAGGTTTACCAGCACAGCAAAGACAACCGAAAGGAGCTGGGAAGGCTGGAAGGTAACACATTTAAGTATTGTCCTTCTTTTCCTGATGATAAGGACACAACTTTAATGGCATTATCCTATTTCAGACACTATGTGTTCTAATGTTTTCAGCGGTGAGGAAAATCAGCCAAAATTTGGTATCTTTATACCACTGAAAAACAAAGGTATTCAACATACAAACCCAGTTCCAGTGAAGTTGGGATGTGTCAATAAATCCAGAACACAGTGATTTTCAACTCGTTTTTGACCCACTCAATACACTAAAATGACAAGAGCTTTAATGTACAAACTGATTGACTTTATAGGTTTTTGCTAATATTCACTCATTTTGAATTAAATGCCTGAAACATGTTTCAAAAGAACAAAAGACTGAACGTTGAAGAATTCTCAAAAAACATGTTAAAGAAAACAAATAGAGCTTATCTACAGATAAATATCAATTGTGATAATATAATTTATCTCTCATACCTCCACTTTGTATTTAATAAGTGCGGATAAGCTTTCCTGATGTTCTCAAGTCAAATGTGACCCCATTTAACTGCCATAAATGACACTGATGGTTCGTACACTGCATAAAATGTAATTTATTACCTTGAATTGTAGGTTTTTTGTTCAGGTTCTTCGCATCTGTGATCTTTTTGGCATCTAGATTGACTTCTTTAAAAGAATCACACCGTTTTATTCAACCTCATTCCAACTGTACTTCCTACTAGTGTTCTTATTTTATCCTCTTATTCTTCATCTGCGTATCCACTGTGCTGTGCTTCTACTAGAACCTTAAGGACATGTTCTGGTCTCCTATCTGTTCTGTCCACTTTGGATTTATTTTAAAATAGGTGTGTCTGTCTCAGTAAAATGCATAATTCTGTCTGTAAAATCCTTTTGGACCATGTTCACTGATGCATGACTCAGTTACTGAAGCAAAACAGAGTCATATCACGTATCTTCCAGCATGATAATGTCTGTAATACTAAGAAATAAGACCAGGGATGGGAACAAAAAGGAGATGGTCCATTTATTAAACAACAAAACTCTATTCTGTTCATATTTAGAACACATTTAGGTGATCAGTTGGATGTTCCATTCACTTCTACATGGAATAGATCATTTTTAACCCTTCAATGGAACATCTGTAACTCCTGGTAGATTCTAAACCTGGATATATTTGATGTATAAATATAGTGTGCTGAACAGATTTCAACCAATAGAATCTACAAGGTGGACAAGAACGGTATTTTAGATTTGAAAAGTCACACCTAATGTATTTTTCAACATGATATTCAAATGGGTTGAGGTCAAAGGTCATGTTTGGTCATTCTATGGAGCTGGCTACGTATTAAAGGCACTATTCAAGGATTATAGGCATCAGTGATATAGAAGTGGATCCAATGACATAAGAGCTTTGATGTGATTTTTAGGAAATATTGCTGGTGCAAGGTGATGTCTAATGGGGGTGACTTCAGCATCTGGAGGTTTAGAGTTGGAGAAGATCAATATATGGATCATAAGATGGATCCTTCTGGGAATCTAACATTCAACTATTTCTGAGTGAGTCTATAAAAGTGGGCCAGGTAGGGACAGAAAGGACACAAACCCTTTTGGGACAAGGGATCGTCCCAAGGGATCAATAACGTTCTATCTAATCTAAACCAAAGCCATTAGGATAAATGTTCTAGTTTTGTCTGAAACGTACAGTCAGTAGGCCTCGTTTACATTAAATTATACCAGATATAATAATGCTGCTGGGTTTTCTGAGTCGTTTTTGGTGGTTTAGAAGAACTCCTCTGCAAAATGCCAACCCAAAAATAATCACACTCAAGGGAAACTATAATAAATATTAAACTGAGATACTAATAAATCTTTTCAGGACCTATATATTGAGCACAATGAGTTCACAGTCGACACATGAAGCAACATGCAGAACTGATAAAGTGCAGTAATATGCAAATAAGGAGGATGCTTGGAACAAAGAGGCACATTCAAGAACAATCTTGTTGCGAGTCTCATTTGATGTGTGATTTATAACAGAACATTGTGTGATCCATCTAATAACAAAAGGAGGTTCATCTTGTTTTGACAGATGAGCATGGACGCGTATTAAGGAAAAATGCAAAACTCAGTAACGGTTGAATGCCAACGTATGAGGACAGAGAGGAGAAGGAGGAGAGTCAGATTTATGCAGACTGTAAAAGTATGCAGCCGAAGTGAGCGCCAGAAGTTCACAGTGACCACTCAGTGTTGGACGGAGCCTGGATCTGAATTAAAGCACGACTTCAGAGCCACATGAAATGGAATCACTAAGCCATAGAAAATTATTCCTATAAGTCAATTAGAATAAAGTGAGAACTGCTGTAACATCTGGCATCATAGACTCTAACAAAAACCAGAGCTTTTCCTGTATTTTCCATGCAATTCAGTCATTTAGTGGCAGTCATGAGGAAAAATGTGTTTTATGAGATCACTCAAGCATTGACCTTTGACCTCCAAAATCACCTCAGTTCACCCTCGTGTCCCAGTTAAACCCATTTTGTTCTATTCTTGTTCAAGAATACAACTTCCTGTCACTACTTCTATAATATGATTCATGTCAGTTTCTGCGGCTGAAAGTAATGACAAAATCTACAGTGGTTCCAAAACTACTAGAACACCAGACAGATCTGAAAATATTGACCTTTTTTGCCAAAACAAGATTTGATTTCATCATGATGAAACATGCAGATGGTTGGTCTGAACACAACAAATATCAGATGAAGTGACTCCTACTGTTTTTAACCACTTTTAACTTAATATATATAATAAATTCCTTTTTGTGTTTTAATGGGAAAAAAAGTTTCGACCTCTTAAAGATACCAAGTCTTCTAATCATTTTGGACACCACTGTGAGACGTTTTCTATCCCAAAACAGCCAATCAGCTGCCATTAGCAAAAACGCCAACACTAGTTAATGGTTGCTATTGAAAACAGTAGTTCAGATTGAAATTGCCAAAAAGACTAAGATATGGCAAAAACCTGCCAATTCTGAGCTTTTGAGAAATCATCTGTGGCTACTCTCTGGGGTTATTTAATTATTTTATCATTATTGCACCACATGGAAAAAAAGTTGAATGAATCGATAAAGAAAATGTAGCTTATTTTCTATTTCATTACCATATTGTATTGATCACTTTTATATATTAATTTGTGTGCTCTGAACAGTGTGCTGCTATTGGTACGTAAAAAAAAGATTGTTTTCTTCTGCTCGAAAACAAACAATAAACCAAAACCAAACCAAATCAACCATACTCTAAACACCTTTGGGAAAAAGACGTACTTATGATAAATATGAAACCATTTTGAGAGCATTTATGAGTCTAGAGCACATTTTATTTTGAAATTCAAGTGACAGGAAGTAGTATTTTCACACTTGCATGGAACAAATTGTTTTGAGGACAGATTGGGAAGCGACAGCAAATATTGGAACATTCTGCTTAATCATTCCTGAGCTATGACGTTTTAATTGCAACGTGGACTGACCCACAGACACACTGTTTAATAGAAATGAGCAGAAAAGTGAAAACAATATATTGTGATCGCCCCCTGGTGGCTGGATGCAGGAGTAGTCTCACATAAGTCTCAACCCCATGTTATCAATAGGACTTGGGCTGAAAGTCCAACAAATGTTTCCCCAAAGATGATTTATGCATTTGTTAGGTGCATTGTGTTCAAGTCAGCCTTTTTCTGATTCATGTGTTTTCAGTAAGTCATTTTCAGAGTTACATTTCCCAGACAAAAACCTGAAGGGGCAGTGTTTAGGGAAACCCACAGTGAAACTTTGTTATTTCTAAAACTTTAAATTCAGGTGCTTTAACCAGTTTTCATATAGATTGCAAAAACAAGAGAATATTTTCCTTAAAGTCAAAATTTAGTTTTCAAATACTGGATTGTTTGTACTTAGTGTCAGCTTGTTTTTACAAAATTGAAAACAATTTTGGGTCTTACCTTTATTTGTATATGAAGTCCACGCACAGAAAACTTCTGTTACTGTGTTGTAAAAGTCCTCCTTATTTTCTTGTTTTAAAAGTCTCTCCGCGTCAGCAGAAATAATATCCAAACAGGAGCGTCGTCCTGGTTCTGTCCTGTTCCGTAGGTTGA
This sequence comes from Apogon talboti, assembly GCA_037367365.1. Lineage (NCBI taxonomy): Eukaryota > Metazoa > Chordata > Actinopteri > Kurtiformes > Apogonidae > Apogon > Apogon talboti. The sequence goes on along the minus strand of JAPQRQ010000017.1, from coordinate 22,389,727 downwards.
AGTAAACCTTTAAGCTCCGGCGTTGGTCTTCCATTAGTTATCACCTCCTGTTTTCACTGAAAGTCCAGTTTTGAGATGTTTTACGCTTAGATATTTAATCCTCTGTTTTGGCAGTTAAAAGGAGCACAGCAGAAAAATAACCAAAATTTGCAGCGCACTTTGCTAACTTGCTAACTGTTGCTAACTCACTGACGCCGCGCGCGCTTGTCTCTGTGTGGAAGGACGGCAGCAACAAGCACCTGCTGGCTCACGTACGCCCCCTTCAGGATGCGGTGAAGTACTGTCTGCTTCACCGTGGGACTTTTCTCTGCAGTTTTATGTTCGATCACCAACAGTAACGATCTCACACACATACATTAAAGACATTAAACAGGCTGTAAAAAGTCAAGGTGTATAATAAAACTGTCTGCTAACATTATATACGGCTGCTGGCACGCGCCATTGATCACCCGGGTTTGAAGGATTGCGCATGCGCATTAGAAGGCGAGGCCTGTAGGCAAGCAGGAAATGCGCAAATACAGAAATACAGAAAATACATTTACATCACAGTTCGGTGGACACATATTAATATTTCTTTTATATTATTGTATTAGTTTTTTATTTTTCATGATGACTGACCACGCACTGCCTTAACCCCATGATGGCGCTCTACAGCGTATTTATGTAGGTTCTGTGGATGAAAAACTTTCTGAAAATGATTGTGTGTGTTATTATTAAAAACAGAGGTGGGTAAATATGTGTTGATAAAAGTACCCAAGATGCATCACAGAAGCAACATGGCAGCTACATTAATTGTGATAATTTAGCTTTTTTCTTTCTGAACTGCCACTAGTAGGTGCTAATGGAATGTTTTCTGACTCTCAGGCTGCCAGAAGGGACACCGGGTGGGATACAAATGTTATCTGGTGTACAACAGCTATGAGGACTACGCCGGAGCATCCCGGAAGTGCTTGGAACGCGGCGGCCGCATGGCGATGCCCCGTGACCGGAAGGAGCAGGAGGCCTTGGCCGACTACGTCAAGTCCTTCTTCCACCCGGGGAACTGGCCCGTCTGGCTTGGCATCAACGACCTCCGATCCGAGGGGATGTACCTGTTCGACGACGGGACGCGGGTCTCGTACTTCCAATGGCGCAAACACTTCCTGTCCAGCCAGCCGGACGGCGGGCGGCGGGAGAACTGTGTGGCCATGTCGTCAGACGACGGCGACTGGTGGGACCACTACTGTGACCGGACCATGAACTACATGTGCGAGTTTGACGACAGAGTGGCGCTTTAGAATAGGGACGCGTCCAAGATAGATTTATTCCACCACCATACTATGATCTCAAAGGGATAATTAGGATTTACCTGGATGTGGTTGTATGACAGTTTGACATGATGGTCGGTAAAACCCAACAACATGTATTCTAAGATGGATCCTTATTTATCACATGTTGGACATACAACACACACACAGAACTTGACCTTGAATTGATCTTTTCCACGGGACTCATTTGTCTTATTTTAGTGCTGTAGTATATGTGTAAAATCTAGTAGAATCTGCACAGTTGAATGAGGTTTTTATCACTGACATTTTTCTACAACTATCTCAAAAGTGACTTCTTCTTTTCTCGTTTTCCAGTGAATAACATGCATGACCATAACCTAATATGTTTGAATTTAATGCTGTCTTCATTTAAAAAAAAACCCAGAAGAGATGAACATACAATTAAAGCTGCAAGCAGCATTGGGCGGGACCTCGCACCCGGCGTTCCGCCTCCCGACGCCGTCGATCCCTCGACTC
>JAPQRQ010000017.1:22319170-22331394 GCA_037367365.1 Apogon talboti | reverse complement strand
ATTACATCCACATTTACATCACAGAGGTAGGAGCTGTTATTACATCCACATTTACATCACAGAGGTAGGAGCTGTTATTACATCCACCTCTGTTGATCTTCATTCTGTTTCTGAGCCACCCAAAGTGAAAACTCTCTTCCATCTCTCAGTTCTGTTATGGTTTGTTCGTTCTCGGTGTTGTCATTCACGCCACTTGTCGTCTTTTATTGCCGGAGCAGAACTAGAAACCAATTCAATATTTTTCCACTAACTGCTTGAGAAACTCCTCCACTCCTCGGCTGTCAACGGGCAAACTCAATGAAACAAAGCTCACATCGATTACAAGCACCACTTTACAGTTTTGTGAGGGCCGGGGGATGTTCCCTGGAAAACCACCAAACCACTCTGTGATATGTCCATAGTTTAGTGCAGGGGTGTCAAACTCATTTTAGCTCAGGGGACACATTCAGCCCCATATAATGTGAAATGGGCCGGACCAGTCAAATAATAACAGTGAAAAAAGTAAAATTACATTATCAAACTGTTTACATCTACAAACGATCCATTACAAAAAGGGGAAGAACATAAACAACCATGAACAACCTGAAAATTCTTAAGAAAAATAAGTGCACGTTTAACAATATAATAATAATATTAATAATGATAATAATAACAATAATAATAATGATAATAATACATTTTACTTATAAGTGTCTTTCATGACACCATGCCTCAGTTTAGCATTTATACAAGTGCAACTTATAGATCATGGATCTATAAATGCTGAAAACATTTAGTAAACAGGCAGAATATTGTTAAAATTGGACTGATTTTTCATAAGACGTTTCACTCACTTTTTCTTCAGTTTTCTGTTTTGATATAATAACCTCTGAATTTACTCTGAGTTGTTATGAACATCTACACGATCAGTGAATTAAGTATAGGAAAATACATGATTTTAACAGAAAAAAATTGTTTTTTTCAAATTTTTTTACATCACAGACACCTAGTGTGGGTGGAGACACTTGTTTATGTTCAGTTAATGATATATTTTGCTAAAAAAGTCACTTTTTCTTAAGTTTTCTCTGTTTTTGATACACATCTACATGATCAGTGAATTAAAATACAGGAAAATACCTGATTTTCCCCGAAAAAAGCAAAATACAGAGGATAATATTAGAATAAATGGTGATAAATCACTTAATAAAGATTAAAATAGAGAGAAAAATACATTTGGGAACTGCCACTAAAGTAGGACTGGGTCTTTAAGGGTTAATGAAGAGAACGTGACCACGGGTTTAAGCCAGACCTGATGGAATGGAATCCTTTAAAGACCGTTTTAATCATCAGCTCCGACTGTGGGTCTGAAGGCACCAAATACCAGAGGCAGCGCACAGTCCAATGGCAGTAATTATACCAGCTGTTAAAAAAATCAATGGGGAAGAGGAAGAGGATGAACCAAGCAGTAAGAGCATCTTCCTCTCTTCAAAGTCCGGTGTTGGCCCTGCTGGACCTCCTCCCAACGCAGACCGGCATATTCCAGGTGGACTGACCCGCCCAGTCAGTGGATCCTGGACTCTGCTGCTAATGACCGCTGTGTCATATTCATGTAGGATGACGACGCCGTGGTCATGGAAACCAGGCGTCTACGGCTCTGTGTACTGTTTGTGCATCAGCTGCTGGTCACACTAACCCAGAACCGTGTTTATTAACTGTCATCTGCATCAGAGCTGCAGTCGGTCCCTTCAGATACACACAGATTACACTGACATGGTCCTCCACCTGTATCAGACTGTGACTGTGGGGTTTTGTTTGGATGGTCATCGTATCGCAGTAACTCTGTGTATCACCACGCAAGGAAGAAACAGTTTAACATGGCCGCCCTGTGCTTCATCACATCTGCTCCTTTTCTTCATTTATTTGGCGCTTCATCATAAAGAATTCCTATTTGGAAATATCCTGTTCTGTTTTTTGACTGTGTTGCTTTCATGCAGATTTGTTCCCTGTATCCATGTGGAAGAACACAAAGTACCAGAACATAAAAACAAACATGATGCCCAGCCCAACGATGTAAAGAATATAGTATCATCCACAGCCTGGACAAAAGTCAGATTGGTTTTTAGATTAGATATGACTTTATTGATCCAACCACGGGGAAACTGCATTTGTTTACAGCAGCAAAAATACAGAAAACAGAACATTTAAGAGTACAAACAGGAAAGATAGAAGAATATGTGCAGTTTAAAGGACTTTTTCTGTACATACATACATATTTACACATTTACAGTATAATTACATATGATGATGGAATAACTGATAATGGTCACATACTGAGTCCCAGTTACACTTTATCTGTCAACAATAAATCACATCGTCAATCATTTCATGACAAGACTATTTTAGTCCACCTTTATGGGGAACAGTGTTTTTAATGTCATCTAAACACCAGATATCTAATTGGTTCCATACTTCTCTGTCTGTTCGTATGTCTGGCTGTGTTCCATTCAGCTCTTCAGACAGTTGAGCCAAACAGTGACCGTCCTCCTCCTCTGTTGGTTCCAGACGCCTGCCGGTCACAGCCTAATATTCACCCTGGTTCTTTTTTCCATAGAAGCCCCTTTAAAGCCGTTACAGCCTTGTGAGCGTGCAGTCCGTCAGCGCTACACACCTGAATGTTGCAGCTTTTCTTTCCAGTTCTGAAGCTCCACCGGAGTGAGTGAGTGGGAAAATACACCGACCACCATCACACAGCGTCTGAGCCTGAACTTTGGCTTGTCTTTGGAGCGTCTTTATGTCCGCGCCGGTCCAAAAGGACACCATTTAACCCCGTGTTCTGCTTCCTTTCAGTACGCTCCGTTCACGTCAGCCTCAGTCTGGGCTCCAAACCGTTTACTCATAAACAATGAATGAACCTTACTGCCGGAGGCTTCGTCGAGTTCCAGGCCTCTTCATTTAGCAGCATTTGTTTGAACCTAATTGATTACCACCCACTCTTTACTGTTCTGTGTTCTTCGGCTGCACAAAGATGGAACTCCCTGGAGACAAACAAACTTTCCTCATGCTTCTCAGTTTTTCTTCATTACTGCAGTGATTTTTATTTTCTCATATACATATATACACACAGTGGATACAGTCTAGGTTTTTATGATGTAAAAAATTACCATATAAAGAATGAATGAATTTTCCCTCTATATTTAACCTTTGTTAAGTGATTTATCACCATTCATTCTAATATTATCCTATTTATTCTGAGTTTTTTCAGTTAAAATCATGTATTTTCCTATATTTAATTCACTGATCATGTAGATGTTCATAAAAGCTCAGATTAAATTCGAAGGTTATTTTATCAAAACAGAGAAAACCGAAGCAAAAGTGTCTTTTTCAGTCCAGTCTGTCTTTAACTGAACATAACCCCAGTGTGTCCATCCACTGTCACTGATCCAACTCCATGGGTTTTACTGCTGAATCAGTGTTGTAGGAGATGACGGTGTTTCCATGGTAACTACGGAGCCTCTGAACGTCCAAATGGGTCATATCTGATGACCATGAACAGATGAATAACTGTATTTACACCAATTATTGACATGTATTGATAGGATTAGTGGATCAGCAGGTATTAAACAGTTTAACCTCGGTCTCATCAGATCCAGACTTATTTTTCCACATGGTTTGGGAAAACTGGGTTTATCTTTGTGCAAACACTGGCAGGACTTTATACTCTTCATGTTGCCGTCGGTCTCGGGTGGATTCAGTATTACCAGCTTCACTTTAGTGCTGTATTTTCTTCATTTGTTGACGTGTGTCCTCCGTCCTCCAGGGTATATCTGCTACTCTGGATATTCTTTTTCTACCCCCCGTCCTGATTGATATCTTTCAATAGCGAGATCCTACTTTCAGAGTTCTTTGTGAACATGGTTGTGCCAGAGGGGCCGACGGAGAGGCTGTCAGGATCCTGAACACAGCCACGTCCTGAATTATAAACCGCTCTGCACACTTATGCAACCAGAACATCACAAAACCTCCGACAGGGTTTGTCTTGGGTTGGTTTTTGCCGGGTCAGTGGACTCTTTATGTCGGCTGCATGCGTGCATACGAGGTGCGGCTGCCTGTTGTAAAGTTCGGCTCTGTGTCGACATGGCGTTAACTGTGTCCGCCCCTCCGCAGATCTCGCTGCTGAAGCAGAGTCTGGAGATGCAGCTGTCCCAGTCGCAGTCGTCGCTGCAGCAGCTGCAGCACCAGTTCAGTCAGGAGAGGGAGCACCTGAGGATGCAGCTGGACGAGCTGCAGACGGAGCACCAGAGGCGGCAGCAGCGTCTGCAGGAGGCCCACTGCTGCGCCGTCCAGGACATGGAGCACGCCAGGCAGCGCGACCTGAAGGTACGCCCCGGAGCCCCGCCTCCTTTTACTCTGCCACTACACCTGCACGAGCATTTGACATCAGTGGGTCATTAGCTTGACTTGGTTTGGACTTTGTGTTTGGGTTTAACCCTTTATAGGACACTCAGAAATGCTCTGAAATTCAAAATGTGAACCTTAGTGTGTTATTGGAGGAAATAACAAGACTTTATTACTTTACTAAAATTTTTCAAAATTTTTTATTGTTATGTAGGAAAATCAAGGTTAATGAAGTTACCATATTTGGTTCCTTACCCATAAGTGGTCCAACAAGTATTTATAAAAAAATACCAGACAAATACATGTAAGGTGAAAAGAACATGACTTTTCTCCCATTAGACCAACATCAGTATTGATCCAGACCCCTGTCCACATCCACATTAACCCTTTGTACATCAGTACTTACATTAGTACCATTACTTCATGGTACCTAACACAGCAGGTACACTCACTGTTCATGCAGAGGTGGACCTCACAGACCCTGGAGACCACACTGGACCTCAGATTGAGCCTCACTGTCCTCACTGGAACTGTTGATGTAACTGGTTTGTAACGTGTGTGGAAATGACCAAAAATAGTCACTTGCCTGGTATAGTGTTAAAGCAAGTTTAAGTTTTGATTTAAGTTAATTTTCAGTTTATTTCGAATATGCAACAAAACAAAGTCATCTTACTTTAGTCCTTAGAAATGAAACAGATTGCAAGAAAACATGAAAAACCTATAACAAAATATGACTTCATTGGCATATTTGAAAAGGAGTGGGAGGAAGTATAAGTTTGTGATTTTTCATTTTCTGAAAATGCTCAGAATTATTCATTCATTCATAACACACATTACTGTTTGACTTAGTTATCATTCACTGTACAGTTATAATTCTGATGACAAAAATGGTTTTGTCCCATTTAGTTCATATTCTTTCGGAGCAATAATAACCTCAACACATTAAAAAAACTAGATTGACAGTCCCTTAATATTTGTGTTTAAATTGTCAGCTCTTAAAATGACTTTGGTGTCCCACGGTGGATGAAGTTGCAGTACATAAAACACACTTAAGCGTCTAAGTTTGAGACGTAAGTTCAACAGAGACGAATGATTATCCCATAATTACACGCAAATAAAATACTAATTTGCACTTGAACACTTGGACTAAGAGCTGCAGCTTTTCCCTCATATTTGGTCCCAGTTTAAGAAGCTCCTTACAGGAAGTCAACCATGACATTTTAATCCGATAGAGCGTTGTCAAGTCAAGGTTAGACTGGCACTGAGTCATCAGCGTTGCTCACTGTGTGACAGCAGACAGCCTCTACATCAAGTAGGTATACTGACAGCTCTGTGTTTCCTCTTTATGATGTCAAAATATGCAGGCACAAACACAACATACGCGCTCCTCAAGGTGCCAAGAAAATGTTCTTCAACGCTAATCCTTCCTTTTCACAGTCAAGGTCGATTTGGATCAGCTATACATCATAATTCCAAATCCCTCTTTGGTCTTGGATGCTGTAATTGTATTAATGCTTTAAGGCAGAATGAAGGTCAGGGAACGGCGTCCGTATGAAGGGTTTTTGGCAACTGCTTGAGTGCAATTCATCCTCATCGGAGCGAGGATGAGTGTGTGTTTATGGGTTTGACGAAGGAGAACGAATATCACCTCTGAGTCAGACAGCGCTTATGGAATCTGCAGTCGTCGTTACACTCATGTAAACCGAACTGACAGCTTTAACCCTTTTAAGACGATTGTATCTCCGGTGCCACATTTCTACATTCACCGTCCTTCACTTTACCGTAACTCCTGAACCGTTTGAACTATTAACAAAATTGAACGGCATCTGAAAGCTGAGATTGCGTTCTTTCTATTGGTATAGAACACACTAGGGTAGAGGGTTCCATTGGCTGAGCGGAGGCGGAGCAGAGAGCAGCAGAGTGCAGTCGGTGAGAGAGAGATGGAACATTTTTATTACTTTTAGCAGCTTTTTAGTGAGGGTTTAGTGGTGTTTTTGCTGTGAATTCTTGTAAATAATTGTATATAATAGTGAAAGTGCCATTTTGGAGTGTTCTACTAGTGTGTTTTCGCCTTGTTTTTGGTGAGTTTAGCTGGGTTTTTTTTGCCGTTTTTATCTGTATTTTCTGGTCCAAATTTTATATTTGGTGTAGGCATAATGTAATTTTACACTACATTATGCCTATAAATAAAAAATGACAACTCCATTATTTTTTCTTTGTTTTAGTGCAAAACAAACATTAAATTATGAAAATATTTACATTTACAAACTGTCCTTTAACAATAAAATATGAATAAAATGAACAAATGTGATCAACCTGAAATGTCTGAAGAAAATTAAGTTCAATTTTAACAGTATTCTGCCTGTTACTAAATGTTTTGTGCTTTTTGTAGAGCCGATCTGTAATGTACATGTATAAATGATAAGCTGAGGCATAATATTGTTATAATTGCACTTAGTTTTCTTAAGAAACATGTTTTTTGTTTGGATAGTTTGTAAATGTAAATATTTTCATAATTTAAAGTGGTTTTTTTTGCACAAAAACAAAGAGAAGAATTTGGACTTGTCATTATTTTAAGGCTATTATGCTGTTATTTCACTGGTATTGTACTCCCACTGGAGATGAAATGTGGAACCTGAAAGATAATGAGTTTGACACCCCTGGTCTAAGCAGGGAAATCAAGTGTTAAAAGCTTTATGCAGGACTTTAATGGACGCTGCCGTGTTTATATTTCTGTCAGCAGAACAGAACGAGAAAACTCAATTATCCAGAGTGGAGGCATTAGAGCAGTGATTTGTGTGGTTTATGTGTGTCTTGGTAGATGAGAGGTACGCTCGGATGATGTCGGTGTTATCTGTTCACAGCTCGCAGACTGTTATATCCAGGGAGTAGTAAAGTTGTTACAAATCCACACTACACGCACAGAAATGCACAATCACCAAGCTTAATTTAGCACTCCCACATCCCACTAGAAAAAGCAGCAAATAGAAGCAGTGAATGGGTATGATGCAGAGGACAGGCCGTCGATTTGTCACCATCCTCCTCCTCCTCTGAGCCTTTGTGAACATCTACATGATCAATATCGGAATATACACGGTTTTCACTCAAAAACATGCAAAATATGGAGGACACTATTATATTAAATGGTGATAAGTCACTTGGTAAAGGTTAAATGCAAAGAAAACTTCCTTTGGAGGTCGCCACGAAAATAGGTGTAGGTCTTTAACCATAGTAACTTAAAAAAAATGTTCATATCAATTTGATTATTAGTCAAAAGTAACTTATAAACTTACCCCGGAAGAGAAAATAGGATATACACCAAGAGGCAATGCAGACAGATTCTATACAGTGGCAGCCTGTCTAATCTAACATTGAAAAGATGGAGGCAAACAACTTCTCATTATAACTAAGGATATTTTCTTTCTTTCTTTCTTTCTTTCTTTCTTTCTTTTTCTTTCTTTATTTGATTTTATCTATTTATTCATGTATTTAATTTGGATGTATGAGTTTATATATTTTGGTTGGGGTGTGATGTGTTTTAGGGTTGGGACTCTGTTAGAGTGGGGTTAGATTGTACAGTTATGATTGTTACAATATAAAAATTCAATTAAAAAAACTATGGAGGAAAAAGTAACTAATAAACATATAAAAGCCATAGAAAGTAAAGTAGCTAAAATATTGCATTAACGATTTAGGAATTACACCCAAAATTAAATATAAGAAAATACTGGATTTTCACTGAAAAATGTAAAATGCGGAGGATAATATTAGAATATATCGTGATACGTCACTTAGGGAAGGTTAAATTTAGTGTCAAAGCCCAAAAAGTAGTTGTAGGTCTTTAGGGGTTAAATTAGCTGCAGGATAAGAGAAAGAGGAGGCACAAGATGATGACATACCGCATCTGTCATCATCTACGGCGTCACATGTCCAGTTCCAACCCAGTAATCTCAGCCTGTTTTCTGAACAGGCCTTAGAAAAACCACTAACAGGCTTTTTTAGGAGTCATTCCAGGGTGCACTCATTTCTCACAGTCAGAAACCCAAAAGGTTATAAGTGCCTTTATCTCTAATGGCTTCAACTAATGCAACGCTCCTTTATCTGTTGGGTCCAAAAAGCTTTGAACAAACCGAACATCATCATAATTCAGCGGCTCCAGTGCTGACTCAGACCTGAGGAAGAAAACACCTGTTTCTAAAGTCCCAGCGTTGGCTTCAGGTTGGTTTAAGCATTAAGATGCAGCTCTGGGGCTCTAAATCACTCGGCAGTCTGTGGCCCCTGAATACATATCAGACACACTTTAACCCTGTAAGGACTACCGTTAGAACAGGCCTAGGTTTCTTTATGTTGTCTTTGCAGTGAAAGCGTCAGAAAATGTCTATTTTGACAATTCTTCTGTCCCTTTTTTCAGGAAGAACTTAACTTTCAATATCTGGCCATTAATTATCAATATTGAATATAATAAATGCTTAAAACAGTGTGTTATAGTAAAAAAAAGTTGCAAAAAAACAGGCTTAAATTGTTTTCCTATTTATTATGAAAACTAACTGTAAATGTGCATAATGAAACTTTATGAGATTACAGAAATAAACTTTTAATTATTCTACATGTGCTCAAACATTTTTGTTTGTTTAGAGCATTCTGTGTCCACGTTCCAGCTTCTTATTTTTTTGTTATTTTGGAAGATACAGATAAAAACAATGAAAAAAGCACAAAAACAGCAAAACTTGACAAAAACACAGCAAAACACGTAGTAGAACACTCCAAAACAGCACTATCACTACTATATACAATTATTTACAAGAATTCACTGCTAAAATTTGCTGAAACACTGATAAAAGTAATAAAAATCTTCCATCTCTCTCACCGACTGCACTCTGCTGCTCTCTGCTCCGCCCACTTCCACCCGTCCCCTTCAGCCAATGCAGGCCTCTACCCTGATGTTTTATGTACCAATTAAAAGCTCAGAATCTCAGCTTTTGGATGGCGTGGGAATTTTGTCAATAGCTTGGTTCAGGAGTTCCAGAGTTAAGCTACATTGTAGCACCGGAGTCACAGTCGTCTTAAAAGGGTTAAGCAACGTCCTGTCAGACGCCTTGGTTCCTTCCATCAAGTCTTAAAGTCGTCCTTGGGTCAGGATTAAGAAGTTGTGGCCGGGTCTGCCAGAGGAGCTGAAGGCCAGTGTGCGCTCACTCCATCCGAGTCTTTTACTCGCTTAAGTAGATTCACTGGACAGCGAAGTAACAAATATCGACTGTCTGGAAATGGAAGGAAGATGGAACAACAAACAGGCCTTTACACAAACAGGACAAAGACTGGAGACGAAGAGGAGGAAGAGGAGGAGGAGGAGAATGTACCGGCGCTGGAGTCGATTTGTAATTAAAGGATTCACTGTGATTACGGGTAATTAATGTTCTCCTTTTAATTAAGGCAATAAAAGGTATGGTTTTACTCACACACCACAAGACGACTAATAATCAATACCAACGAATAAGAGAGATTAGTGCTTTAAAAAACTCACTTTCTCATACAGTGACAGACCGTTCACTGGGAGTTTTAGTTTTGTCCTGTTGAAACCCTCACCAGGCCCAGATGTCGTTTATTCAACCATTCAAACATGTGCTCAGATCCGTTTAATGACCTTCTTTAGTGCGTTCAGACGGACAGACGGACGACTGCAGTGCACTGGTAGGACTGAGACAAATACGCTCAAAATCCCAAACGACTGTACTCGTCGAATGGACATCGTGGTGATCCACTTGTCGTACCTTCTGCTCTACATGGGTGTGGAACGCTGACAGTGTGTTCCGTCCATCAGCGTTCCTCAGCACCGCCACAAGAATTCCAGGGAATCTGTGAAGTCCAATCCCTCTACTAGGAACCTGTTTCAGGGAAAGTTTGGGGTTAATGGAGAGTTTTTTTCCGAGGTTCTTTACCCTTCTCAGACCCAGGAACCCCACAGGTTTTTGAGTTTGGGCTTTTTTTAATTCAATAATTGCTTATATTGGAAACATCATGATGCAACAGTTTTTTCAGATGCATTCTTAAAAATTTTATGGAATGTCATTTACGGTGGCCATTTTAAAGCTGGGAATTTCTTGTCCTCATACATGGACAGTGGGTCCTAGGAGGTTAAAGTTCCTGGTAAAGTTCCTGCTGGGGGAACAGGGACTGTGGACACGTGGCTGCTGCTGCCTGAAGACCAGCGTTTATGCCCCATCTGTCTGGAAACATTGACTGATCCAGTCAGTTCAGCAGCAGCCACGTGTCCGCACTAAAACCCAGGATAAGTGCCAGCGTATTGGTTTTTACTGAAACAGAAGAAATAAATCAACTTTATGTGTCTGTGAAATAAAACTAGTAGAATTTCATCACTGACTTTGGCCAAAATAAAGTAAATATCATCTGTGTTTCAGTGACGGTGTAAATCTTACAAATATCACAAACTAAAAACAACATCATCCAACCTGAACGGACTTCAGACGAGGCTTCAGTGCTTTCAGTGGTACCACAAAAACAGCCTGGTGTCCTATCAGACCCATCCTGGACCATCTGAATATTCATATTCAGAGCTCATTTCCCAACGGCATCACATATTGGAGAATTAAAATGCCACAGATGCTGCCGTCAGCCCTTCTGTGAATATCATTTGAGACGCTGCTTGTTGATGGGGTCTACTTATAATTTCCCAAAATGTCGCCTTAATATTTCACCCACAAATAGCTCAGTTTGAACTTTGAGATCTGAAACGTATCAATTTTAAGACCGCTGACGGAAATAGCAGCTGTCTTTTCCTCCGGAACACCACAACTAAACATCTGTATTTGATAAACACGACAGAAACATCTGCAATGGAGCTAAAATTAATCACGTTGCATATTTATAACCCATATTTACATGTTTGTAAGTCTTTTGTGGATTATTTTCAGAACAGGTCATTGTTGATTTTGCAAATTTCATGAAGATATTTGAAGACAACAGCATATTTTTTCAGTGTAAACCCTTGAAACAGTGCTGGAATTCTGAATTGGTTCAGTTTGTAGGCAGTTGATGCTGATATCTCATTATCTTTTATATATTTATGCTGCAAATAACACACCGCAGGCTGTTTAATTCAGTTTTATTTATTCAGTACAACACCAAAACACAACAGAAAATCATTTCAAGGAAGTTAACATCGTAGGGTCAAGACCATATAATATTATAGATAATCATAATCCACTGTGACCGAGAAGCTGCTGACGGTGGAAAGAAAACCTCATCATTATGTGCGGTGTCGTCTCCCCTCCGTGGAGGCCTCAAGGGGACTATTATACAAGAAAATGAAACAGCATTGGGATTTTCTACATGTGTATCTATTATTTGAGGGAAAAATCTGATTTATTGACATCTTAAGTGAACAGCCGTCCTCATGGCGGCATCAGGTCACATTTTTATCATGTCCTAAACAGTGCGATGACGTGTAAATGGAAATTGAATCATCTGATGGCGCCGATTCCCTCATAGGATCTGAAAGTTCCTTTACATTTACAATTGAAAAAGTTTGTGAAAATAGAGGCGTAGACTGGATGTTCATTTTGAAGTAACACACGTTGCCCATAAAATTAGTACACTTTTGTTTTCAGACACTTTAGATTAGATAGATTAGATTAGACTTTAGAGGAAATTAAAGTTCCAGTAGCAGCACAACACTGAAGGTATAAATGTAAGAAATATTACAAGACAAAAAGGAAAGAAAAAGTAATAACAAGAGCTATAAAATAGGACAGAAAACAGGAAATTGCACATTAGAAAAAGTAAAAAAAGTGATTATTTTATATTATAATATGCACAGTATTTGTGTGTGTGTA
>JAPQRQ010000017.1:22207717-22218232 GCA_037367365.1 Apogon talboti | reverse complement strand
AACAATGAGAGCGCCACTGCCATCTACTGTTGTGGAGGTGAAATTACACCTTATTCTAGTACGGCAAAAAAAAAAAACATGTTCGCCCCGGGTCACACACGCCCCCCCTGGCATCACACCCGGGGGGGCGCGCCCCACTATTTGAGAAGCACTGCTTTAACCCCTGAGCCATGATTCCAGGTGAACCCTTAACATATTAACCCTTTAACCCCTGAGCCATGATTCCAATTGAACGTTAACATATTAACCCTTTAACCCCTGAGTTAAGATTCCAGGTAAACGTGCTGCTGTGAATGTCTGATTCAGTGTCATAGAAGCTGCTGTGAGTATGTGCTTGTGTTCCTTTTCTTCGGTGGTTTTGCTTTACTGTATGTTTTAGGGTCAAAATGGTGGAATGACATAAAAAGACAAAGAGAGGAACTGACATTTGACAGGTTTTGACTAAATAAGGCACTCAGAATGTACATGTCTATTTCTTCTCATTTACACACAGTGTAGCCTGTAACATCACGTTCTGGATATACAATGCAGCCTTGTTTATTTCCTCCAAAAAGGTTGATGTAGATGTATTTAATTGACATTTTCTGTTTTTGTAACATCTGTAAATGAGACACAGCTACTATAGCAGTGACCCTCATTCAGCATGTATTACTATGAAGTAGCGCTGCTGTCTGGGTTGGATGCACTCGGATTAATAATACATCCATGGTTGGGGCCTGTTCAGATCAGCAGGAGTGACGCTCCAATGTGATTAGATTTTATGTTTTGCAACACTGCTGTGAATGGTTAATTATCTGCTGCACCACTGAAAATATGTGCTAAAAACACTAGTGTGCTAATGTGCTACTGGTGATTAGCAGCTTGCTTTAACACACTCTATCTTGAAGAGGAAGAACAAAAATTACATTGACACTTACATCATTAAAATCCCATCTTATTGAATCTGTTGAAACAAACTCTGACACATTCAAACTGTTTCTTCTTAATCCAAGGCCTCAGGAAGCTATCATGTGTTAGCATACTGCTGTCCCCTGAGCTCATTGCGTGCTAACCTTGTGCACCTTCTCTCCAGATTCGGCCCCGCCCACCAGGTCCATCTGGTCAAACATGTGTTTCCCCTCCCTGCATGGAGCTGCACTCTGAGTACACTGTGTCCCCCAGCCAACCCTCCCCCTCACTGTCCCTTTTAATTTCATTTTAAAATACAATGTGTTGCCGTAGGCAAGTGGCCATAATTAAAGCCCAGCTCATATTCTGGCAGGAAAACAAAGGTTAGCCAAGCATTAAAGCAGCTTTTACTCCCATAAACAGCAGGAGGAGCCACCTGTTGTCAGCTGTGTGTGCTTTAGTTTGCTTTTATCAAGCCACTTTATCGACATGTCCTGAGCAGCTCAAGGTGACATAGACCCCTGACTGAGCGTCTGCCGCCTGTTTAACCCCTCCCTCTCCTCACCTGGGTAAGGCACCCGACCCTTGGTGACCAGTTCAGTCAGCAGAATGCCAAACGACCACACATCTGACTTGATGGTGAACTTCCCGTAGAGAGCAGCCTCTGGGGCGGTCCATTTGATGGGGAACTTGGCGCCTGCGGAGATGATACGAGTGTTAATAAACTATAAATATATATAGTAAGTCAGACCAATAGTGTGTTCTCACTGCTCATTGACCACAGAGCTGTTACAGAGTTACTAATGAACGAACCAAATCTGACAAACCACCATTCAAACATATGTGACGTTACTGACATCAAACCAAACTGAAAGACTAAAGACAAACTAACACACGCACAGCCCAACACTAGACTGGAATGCCAAGTACAACTGTTCAATTACTCTAAATACTTTGGTGAAATTCTGTGATGGGATGTTGTTGAGTCGAACTAAACAGACCACAGATGAACATGTGTCATATTCCGGTCAGTAGTGACAATACTGCTGATTTGTCACATGTCATTAGAGTTACATTTGATAATAGTGATGTATGGGCTCTTGACACAGGATGGAATTTTTTATGTATATTTCATAAAACCATATATTTGGAGGAACATTTGTAATGTATATGAATGTGATGACCCTTGTATTGATTGATGCTACATCTGTGGTATATAGGAAGTACTGTCATGCACCATGGATTAAAAACAATACATATGAGTCAAACGTCTAAACGCTCAAGTCTACATCTGTTATCTCATGTTGGACTTTCAGAATAGACGTCTAAAACTATTTGACAGACATGAACCTGATAGAAGTAAAAGCATGAAGTGGTGGTGTGAGGATTGTAGGATGTTTTTGACAGTGGAGCCAACGCCTAGACTAAAACTCTGCATTTGGCTCCTGATTAGAGTTCTGGCCTGTTTATAATTTCATGTAAAACATGCTAACTTGCTTGTCTCACAGGTGCTTCATCTCTGTGGGTGTGTAAAACATTGGAATGAATCCATCCTCTAATGAAGAAGCATACATAAACATGAAAACATAAGTACTGAAGTAAAGAATGAGCACAGGTGAGCATTAGCAATTAAGTCTCCAAAAAGCAGCGCAAAACGAAATCTCACAAATCAAAGTGGTGTTTGTTGTGCGTAATTAGCATCATCCACAGAGACAGGAGTTATGAGCTCCGTGTAACCGACTGTGACACTTAGAGGATACAGGGAGTTGATACAACACTTAGTTTATTGCCACTCTCACTTTGTTTGTGCTTTGTTCAAATGAAGGCACATTTGTCTTTGACACGGCTCCTACAACCAGAGCTTCACCAGGACTCAACACGGTCAGCTGCCACGGGCTGCTTCCAGTGGCCCTCCTCTAAAACAGGGGGGTCAAACTCATCTTAGTTCAGGGTTCACATTCAGCCCAATATGATTAAGTGGGTCAGACCATTAAAATAGTAACACAATAATATATGAATAATGTAAACACCAAATGTTTTATGTCTAACTTCTCATTGTGACATCTACACCTACAAACTATCCTTTAAAGAATGTGAACAACATGAAGCTGAAATTTCTATTTAATAAAAATAAGTGCAATTTTAACAATATTATGTCTCAGGTCATTCATCATTTATACATGTACATTACAATTTCGAGATCACAGTGGATCTACAAAGGCACAAAACGTTTGGTAACAAGCAGAATATTGTTAACATTACACACTTCTCTTAAGACATTTCAGTTTGTTCATGGTTCAGCTTATTCACATTTTATGTGAAAGATAGTTTGTAAATATAAACATTTTCATGAAATTTTACTTTCTTACACTAAAGCGTTGTCATTATTTATAGGCTATTATGGTAGTATTTTACTGATCCGATCCACTTGAAATTGAATTGGGATGAATTTGGCACCTGAAATAAAATAATTGTTAATATCTTAATTGAAATTTTTTGCATTTGTGAATTTGTCCCTCGGTCCGGCTTGGACCCTTTGGCGGGCCGGTTTTGGCCCGTGGGCTGTATGTTTGATACCTGTGCTCTAAACACTACAGAGGACCTCAAAGGTGAAATGACAGTTTCAGTTGTCCCTGGGGCTCGTCTTCCTCTTCTTCACTGAGTGAATATTTGGACCTGCTCCTCATGGAGTCACTGGCGGAAATTCGCTGGATATTCTGATGTGGGCGTACTGTGAGGCTTGCATCACACTGACAGAATTCCCTTTGTGACGTAACGCTGTTGTCCTGCAACATGTGTGGACGTGGGAGAAGGAATGTAAGTATGTGCCTTTGGAGGAGGGTGAACAAATCCCACCTTGTCGGGCTGTGTACTCGTTGTCCTCGATGAGCCGGGCCAGGCCGAAGTCGGCGATCTTACACACCAGGTTGTCTCCGACCAGGATGTTGGCGGAGCGCAGGTCTCGGTGGATGTAGTTCATCCTCTCGATGTAGGCCATCCCCGCCGCCACCTGGACCACAGGAGCACAGACAGCATCATTACCGTAGAACGTTTACGCATAAAAAAATACATATGCATCCTGCCGGTTGTAAATGGATCTGTATGCAAATGTTTAGTCAAACTACAGAGCTTAAAAAGTCCTACAGCCTCATGAATTTCAGAAATGCCAGTGTTTGATGTCTGGTTATGTTCTTTTCCTTCTAAATACAGGCTTAACAAGCCTTTAGTCTGTTTCTTGAGGAAACAGAAAACTTGCTGATGTGGAATAAAGAATGCACATAGATGGTGCATTTTTCTGTTTGTTCCCTTAACCTTCAACAAAGACCAAGAAAGTCAAAGTTTGGGCTTTTTTACATTAAATATTTGCCTTGACTGGAAACAGCATGATGCAACAGTTTTTTTCATTTTTTTTATGGGATGTCCTTTGCAGTGGACAGCATTTTAAGTAAAGCTGTGAAAGTCTCGTTCCCTACAGAGGCCAAAAACACATTTCTACATCTCAGGAAGTTAATGAAGAACAGTGGTTCAATGAAAGCCAAGCCAATGCATAACAGGTCTGGAAGTTCACATTTAAGTTGTCCTCGAAGCATATTTTATAGCTGTCATAATATTAGGATGATTAACCTTTAAATATCCACTGTTTTCATGAAGTAGGGTTAAGGTTTGACGGGCCAAAATGTAAAAATTAGATTTGATTTTAAAGAGAACATGTTCTATTGTCGTTATCTAATGTGGCTGAAACGTGTTACTGTGTTGATGTGTGGAAATCTGTCTGTCTGTCTGTCTGTCTAATGCTAACCTAAAGCTAATGGCTGTCACAGTGGTCTTTTTGGCGCTCTTGTTGGCTAAGATAATCCCACCCCCTGTTCTTGACTCGTGCTGTGTTAAGACTGGAACCAGGTTTCTTGGCTGAGAAACAGTTCTTTCCAGGTCAAAACAAAAAGGACTGGTTGAAATCAGGCACTGGCTCTACCCTGGCATGGAACAATGAGTGGGTATGGCATGAATGAAATCGAGGCATGAGTTTGGCATTAGACTGAAATGAAGGTATTTCTATGAGCAACTTGAGAGAGAGGAAGTGTGGTGAACATCAGCCTGTACCTGCGCTGCCATGTCCACCAGGTTCGGCAGCTTCAGGCCTCGTCCTTCTCCATCCTTCAAGAAGTCCAACAGGCTTCCTGCAGCGACACACAAACAGCAACGCTGAAGACACACAGCAGCTCCTTCCTGTTTCATTGTCCAATCAGTGGTTTCCTTTTGCTCCCCCTCCCCCTACATGAGCCATTTCTAATCCACATGATGAACCACAGGCCATGACATGACAGCTGAGTGTCTCTCATACATGTTCAGTTCTACTTTAAGACCATCAACAACAGTGACAGTAAAGAGGATAAATAAGAGCTGAGGGAATGAAGATTACCACAAATACTGTGATATTCATGACATTTCACATCGTCTAAACTCTCCTCCACAGTTTAATGAGCTGACCTACATGTGGCATTCTCTGCACGCAACTGAGATGTACATCAAAGTTTCCATTCTTGTGCTGTTTTTCTGGGGTTTAATGCTCGTCGCAGCTCTTTCTTGTGGGCATTCTAAATTCCAGCGATTGTTTTAAAGACCTTAATCATCTCGAGTCTCTCTGAAACAAAACCTTACCATAGAAGAAGAGCTACTATTAACTCTGACTGAACTGGAATAAAACAATTTGACTTGAATGAAATATGTTTCAGAATTGCAGTTCTCGGTGCCAGACTGGTCTATTTTTTTCAGTGACTTTATTGTGAGCGTGTCAGTATGGGTGTGAGACGCACGCAAGTGTTTGGTTATGTGAAAGGGTGTGCAATAAAGCATGTGGGGATGTCTGTGTTTGCTGATGCATGCCTTTGGACCGTGTTCTGTGTACAAAAATGAAAAGGCATGCAAAGCACAAAATGAAGTGGATTCAGAAGCCTTTTATTTGCTGTTTTCTGTTTCCAATCATAATGCTAGGACAGACCACGGAGACAGATATCAACAGTTTCACTTCCTAACTGTCCAAAACTTATATATTTTTTAACCTTGACCATCATTAGGAAAATTTTCACTGGGACACAAAATATATTCAAATGTAAGCAGCCAACTACTGCATTTGTGTACAGAGTATATTTGATGAAATGTTTCCATTTTAGTTCAACCCCTTAAACCCATCTAAAGTAATGCCGAGGTCCTCTGAGCCTTGTTGTGAATACATTTGCTGAATATGTTTTTGCATATATTTTCTGAGTATGAGTGTAGAATTAGCATTTGTGGCTGGAAAATACGATTATATATTTTATTATTTTTTTTTTACTTCTTTACTTCAGCTGTTTAAGTGACATTGTCCGTTGACTGAATATCTGTACTAGTAGCTACATCTACAAATGTTTGTATGATGGGTCAAAGTAAAAAGAATCAGTCTCGAAACACACTGGATGCAAAACTAAGGGAACAAGCATGCCTTGAAACTGACACATACACAGGAAGAACATGGGTCCAGGATATCCTGCCATCATTTGATTAAAAAAAAACCAAAACATCAATGTCTTTCTACAAATACTCAGACCTTTCCATTAGTCGTCTCATTTACTTTATGTGGACGCTCTATGTATTCTTAAGGTTTTGGAGATTATTGTTCCATTAGGAGGGTTGGTTGGTAGGGTGTGGGTTCTGACTGACATGTGTAATTGGCAGCTAGCTTACCTGCTGACTCAGACTTCTGGAATTTCAGTTTATTGAATAACATCTTGGTTGTGCTTGTAGTTAAGAGGTTACGCTAACAAGATGTCAAAGCATTTTGTTATACAAGTGTTACATTTAGTTTGCAAGTATTGAATTACTGTTAGCAAACTAGCTACATTAGCTATTTTTTGCATTCATTCAGTGTTGCTTTGCATGATCAGTTAGCTCTTCTACTATTTAGTTTATTTATAACTGTTACACGCTGTTATTAACGCAACTGCAGGTGATTAATTTTAACAAGCAGCTGAAATTTCTTGGCAGAATTGAATACAATTTAAAGTTATTTAATGACAAAACACAGTCTGTTAGTATTAACTACATTAGCTAATGTCAGCAATCTGTTTGGTCTACTTGCATTTTATGGTCTGTCAGCTAGCCTGCTAGAATATCAGGTTATCAAACACAACTATATGTGTTAATATATAACAAGTGAGTGAAGTGAACTAGAGCTTTTTTACATGATGCTTCCTTGTAAGCAGAATGGACAATGTTTTGTATAAGTTAGCATTAGCATTAGCTAGCCTCAGCTTCTTTTCCAAATATGATCATTTCTGGCTACAAAAATATACTTCTAAATGGTAGTCAACCATGTCATGGTGACTACATTTTAGGTTCCAGGTTTGTGTATTTTTTTCACTCTTCAAATCTTAATCTTGCTTAGCATTGAACGAAGCCATAATATTGTAGTGCTTGGGCTGGGTGTTACAAGATTTAAGGAGCTGCTGTGGGCCCTGCAGACTGTAGTTCTGATTTAATTTCACACTTTGACATGACTTTCCTCAGCTCCCTTTTCATGTTGATAAGAGAAGGTTTTGCAATTAAAAATAAAGGTTATACATGACACGTGAAAGCTTTTAATGAACCGAGACAGAGCTGTATGCGCCTGTTAGTTTGGAGAGTGTACGTGTGTGTTCGTCTACCTTTGCCCATGTACTCTGTGACGATGTAAATGGGTTCCTCCGACACCACGGCGTACAGCTGCACCAGCTTGTCGTGGCGGAGTTTCTTCATGATCTGAGCCTCCTCCAGGAAGGACTCAGGGGACATGGTGCCAGGCTTCAGAGTCTTTACCGCCACCTTCGTGGTGCCGTTCCACGTTCCTGGCACACGCACACACACACACACGCTGGCATCAGTACAGCGGCAACAGGATTCATATTCACATCATGTCATCTCAAAGTCACACTTGACAAACCTGCTGTCTCACCGCAAGAGGTGATTGACAGGCAGGAGGAAACAGTTAGAAAACAAGGGCTCAAGTCTAGTTTTTACATGACAATGAGGTAAACATGCAACACAGAATGAGATCGGGAGATGGCGGAAGACTAAGTTCCATATATCGTTACGTCTAGGTGGGGTTGGCTTGAGAGTCTGGTCATTGGCTTGAGAGTCTGGTTTAGACCAGCTCTATATGTAAAGTGTCATGAGATAACTTCTGTTATGATTTGGTGCTATATAAATATATAATAAAATTTGATTTGATTTGATTTGACTAAACTAAATGCTTATACATAGAGGTAGTGCTAAGGATAATTAAACGGGTGCTTTGGGGGCTATGATAGATGACCACAGGAGCACATGATCCTTTGTAGGATGATAAACAAAAGCAACCATCTAAGCTCTTCACTGGTTGCATGCTAGTTACTGTAACACACTGGGAATGTGCCACCAATGTGTGACGCCTTTAGCAACAGTATCAAAGCACCCATACTGGAATAACTCCAGTAAAGTAGAACTCCATTCATCTCATTCTGTGACAGTAATGGGTGGTGGAACTTTAGTAGAACCCCAAAGGGAAGACACTGACATTTGGTTTGCATGTGCTTGGTGGGCTTGGAGGATTCATTTCACAGTAAGCTCATAAATCACAGTGGGCTTCTTTAATGATGCGGCTGTACAGACGTTCTGGGAGTCAGGCCTGAGCAGGTGAGCGTCACCTGTTGGACTGTGAGGTAATGGGATCCCAGAGATTGGGTGTCATCTGGGAGAGGCCCAATCACACACTCACCATAATCTGTCACACTGGGATATGGTAAAAATGTCCATCCTGACTTTCTACTGTATGGAAGTTCCATGTGGAAAATATCAAACTCAAAATGAAGACGTTAAAAGGAACAATTTCTAATATAGTTAGTTTAAAATCTTGCGAATTTCAGTGAAAAAGAGAAAAAAAAAAGTAGAACACGCCACACAGATTTGTATAAGGTGAGAGCTCATGTGCCTCAGTGAACAGTGTTGTACAATAGACAGATTTTCTTTAGTCGACAGCAGGGATGTCAAACATACGGCTCACGGGCCAAAACCAGCCCGCCAAAGGGCCCAGTACGGCCCGTGTGATGAATTTGTTAAAATACAAAATTACACTGAAGATATTAACAATCAAGGATGTCAAAGTCATTTAATTCAATCTCCGGTGGGTTGGCTCAGTAAAATACTATCACAATAACCTATAAATAAGGACAACTTCAAATTTGTCTTTGTTTTATTGTAAAAAAAGTAAAATTACATGAAAATGTTTACATGTAAAAACTATCCACTGGGAGTAGTAGTAGTTCAGGTGGAATAACCTGAACACATATGAACAACCTGAAATGTCTCAAAAAACACAAGTGCAATTTTAACAATATTCTGCCTGTTAATAAATGTTTTGTGTATTTGTAAATCCTTTGGGATCTGTAAGTTGTAATGTACATGTGGAAATGATAAACAGAGGTAGAATATTGTTAAAACTGCACTTTTTTTTTTTAAAGAAATTTCAGGTTGTTCATGTTATTCATATGTTTTAATGGATAGTTTGTAGATGTAAACATTTTCATAAAGTAATTTTACTTTTTTCACTCTAAAACAGAGAAGGGTTGGCGTTGACATTATTTACTCGGTATTCTGTTATTATTTTACTGGTCCGACCCACTTCAGATCATATTGGGTTGAATGTGGAACCTGAATGAAAATGAGTTTGACACTTCTGGTGAATAGTTACAAATTTACCAATTGTTCTCATGAATGGATCACTTCAATCTCAGAAAGATTTTTACTGAAAACTTTACACTTTCTGTCCTCTGTTTATTTTGTTGAAATATTAACTAAAACTAAACTAAACCCTATAAATATAAAAACTATTTCAGCTATTTTTCCTGGTTTCTAACAGCAGTATTCATTTATTTCTTAGTTTTTTTTCATATTTCCTAATTGAACTTCCATACTAAAGAGGATACTGACTGACTTACAGGAAAGTATGAGGAGATAAAAATGTGTTTTAGTGACTAAAAGACATTTTTTTAAGTCTTACTTCATGGATGGTGTTGAACAAAACAAACTTTCCAAGTCCTGCAGGATTGCCGTGGACAAATTGGATAGCATTTGCTTTTATCTCCAGTTAGTACACAAATTTCTAAATGTTTCTTGGCACATCAATGTAATGAATAAAGGAAAAAAGGATTAAAAAAAATCTTCATATTTATTTCCAGTTTGGCCAAAGGGTGAAAAACAAAATAAAAGATGTGTTCTTTATTTCCTTACCGTAAAAAACATCTGCAAAACATCCCGTCCCCAGCTTTACTTCCAACTCAAGTGTGTTTCTGCTGATCTCCCAGGCATCATGACTCAAGCCCATAGTGTCAGGGATGTAGTTCACACACACGCCCGTTAAATTAAAGCACAAACCATCCGCACTCTCTACAGGGGGAGGGAAGGGGAGGCACACAGGGTTAACTACTGAGAGGAACATGCACCGAGGGACATGGAAGGAGGCCATCTTTACGCCATCAGCAGAGTTTCCCGACACCCTGGATATTTTTCAGATGATGCTGGGGTCAAAAACCACAAATACTTCCAGACCCACCCCCCCACCCCACCCCACCCCACCCC
>JAPQRQ010000017.1:22158720-22172381 GCA_037367365.1 Apogon talboti | reverse complement strand
TGTAAAGTGTCATGAGATAACTTCTGTTATGATTTGGTGCTATATAAATAAAATTTGATTTGATTTGATTTGATTCAGTTGAGTGCAAACTTTAACTTCATTAATGTCACTTTACATATATTGCATTTTGCATATGTTAGAGTGTAGACCAGGATTTACTGTGCAACACAGAAAGATAAATGACTCATAAGGTAAGAGGAGCTAGAATATCTACAAATTGTATAACCATTTATTATTATTATTGTTATTATTATTATTAGTGAAATCTACAGGAAGGCCATGAAGTCAAGACATCCGCAGCAGACTGATGGGAAGCCGGCCATTTTGTACAGGAAAAAGGAGGAAATAAACCATTGTCTAACTGTATTGCTACAATTACCCCAGGTCCTCATCTTAAGGGCAATACGACAAAGGACGCTGGTGTCAGGGAAACGATCTGTATTCAAACAGTGTGTTCAGAGAAAAGAGGCTGTGCACATAATGATAATGTGTATCTATAGGCTTCACCAGAAACGCTTCCACATGAAATATACATGTCCATGTAGCATGTAGCAAGATAAAAACAGCATATTTACATGCATGAATAGACACGGCTACAGGATTCCTACGCAGTATGGGAAGGTATAAAATGTGATTTTAGTCATTTCCAAGACTGAACAATTATGGAAAAATATGTTTCTAGACTATTGCTCCTATTCCATTTTCTAAAATGAGAACATCTAATTCTGAATTACTACGGATAAACAGATGTGTTTGTCATGGTCAGCACAGTCCAAATGGTGGAATCTGACAGAACTTCATTTACATCTGGTACCTCAGATTACTGTATATGAGAGTGGATGGAGCGGACACAACGGCCAAGGTTGGAGGGTGGCTCAATGACCCGAACTACAGTGTGGTTGGCCGAGGATTCCAAATGGCGGAAAGAACACCAAATGCAAACTTTGTGTAAAATCTCTAACACTTCAACCATTGTACAACAGTAAAAGTAAATTCACTTTGTTACAGCATCGTGTACCACCAGTCACAACATTTTACACCGAGCTCAAAATGAGACCATAACCGACCACAACACCTAATGAATGAACAACCATAACTAGATGTGAACCACTATCTGAAAAAGGGTCTAAAGAGTGCACTTATAAAAAGTCTAGTTTTAGTTTTGGAAAAACAGTGACAGCAAAAAGTTATACAAGTCTAGTAAGTTAAATATAAGACAAACAGGCAAACAATTCAAATTAATATAATTTTAGTTGGATCATCTCTTTCAACAACATGCTGACATAGATGTCAGTTCAAGCCAATCAAGGTCAACTACAGGGACTTGCAGCACATGTAGATAACGGTTTTAAGTCATATCATGCAAAGCTGTTCAGTCCATTCCCAAAATGCTAGAACAAAAGTAAAAGTAACTGGATCCAATGTAGACATGCATAGAAAAACAAAACAAAAGATGTCTGTCTTTTTGACTGAACTCTTTCTAACTCCTCACTAATGTGGAAGTTTAATCTCGTCAAAGAAGATAGTTTTTCAGTCGTATTTTGAGATTAAATTACCTTCTATGGTCGTATCATTTACCCATTGTCCTGCGTATTCTTGTGCACTAACCTGATTTAGTTGATGATACCTACAGCATCGGTATGAGCCCTGAGCCTACGCTGTAGCTCAAAGGGCAACATACCACAACAGAAATCCCCTGGTGAAGTGACACTAAACTAAAAACCAACAGAAACTCTGTCTGCTCTGTGTTCTTTACATTGTAGGTGGTGCATCATTTTGCAAAGGCAGAAGAAGCAGGAGGTGCAACTCCCCCTGGCAGCCGCTAACGGCACTGAGAGCAGTCTTAGCGTCTGCATTTTGTGACTGCCTGCAGGATGTGGTTAAAAGCACTCAAATACACCTTGAAGGGTGTTAAGTTTCCATTCACCTCACCTAGAACAATCTTGAGGGAGAGTGTACTGTGTAGTACTATGGCTCAGCCCCAGTGCTGAAAATAACCACTCACTTCTTCCATCAGTTTTGCTGATGAAGTGTCTTCCGCAGAGTCGTTCTATAAATAGGCCAAGGAGGCCTCTGTGTCCCACTCCAACTCTCTGCTTTTCATCTTCAGCCGACCTGGAATCAAACAGGGCTGTGGCACGTGTCATGGGTTAGACTGTGGGCTCCTGTGCCCTTACAGTACAGACAGACAGAGGGCTTGCATTAAACTACACTGCCATCCCCATATGAAGCCCACAGATGCAGGTTTTATGATCCTGCAGCCACATGCATTCTTCATGGCCTTTTCAGACAGGATATACAAGGTTGATGCCATACTACTTTTTACTTCTTCTAACTTGCAGATGGAGGATTCAGCTTTCCCCCATCTAACATTCTTGAGCCTCCCTGCTACATACTTTATAGATGACTTTATTCCGACAGTAAAACAATGATGATGTATTTTTATCCTTTGTGGTTTTCAAACATGAATTTTTCCAGTTGAAGGCGTTGCAGTTTTTTGCAACATACAGTATTTCTGTTGAATTGATAGAGAAATCTCACCACAAAATTCACCTGGTAAATGTTTTACTTTCTGTGTTGTACCACATGGTACACATGGTATTGAGCACATGGTGATTATTGATAACTATTGTTGATTTTTTTTAATCATAGTTTGTACTTGGGGTGCAAAATGACTAATTGAATAGTCAACTAGTCTTCGACTACTGTAAGTCAAAAAAACTAACAAAAAACAAACAAAACATTGACTCTTATGTATATTTATTGCAGGAATAAAATATATTCCCTTTCCTTTAACAAGAACATTTGGTGCACAACAATTAGAATGCATAACAAAGTTTGTCAAAAAAATTTCAACTCAATATTCAACAAATACAAAAGTGCATTTTCTGCATAACAATTACAGCGCCTAACAAAGTTTGTTAAACAACTAAATACTCAAGAGTTGCAATCAGCAATAAAATAACAATTTTTTTCCTTAAACAAAAGTTCATGACGTCACAGACAACCTGTCAACTATTAAATTTTTCACTGACTTTTGCTGTTGACTATTTGTAAACTAGTCGACTCTTCATTGCAGCGATGGTCTTTACCAAAAACAAACTTAAATTAATGTAATTTACAATAAAGTTTAAATTGTCGTTCTGTGTTAATGATGATCTATTTTCAATTGCAGAGAAATATTGAATGTTGAATAAAAATGTGCATTCAGGGTGCTTTTAACACGACTGATGAGCTTCGGAGGTAAACATCACACGTGGCCTTAATTCAGGATTTACCTCTACAGCAAGCGACCCACCAGTGATGTGTCTCTACAGCCTGGTTGCTAGGTTACCACATTCCTGAGCAAAGAGAGCATCTCTGGTCTGCTGGCAAAGCCAACCTGGCAGAGTCAGGATAGTGGAAATGACACAGTAACCATGATGATTCATGACTGTGAATGAGTTAAAAGACGAACCAAAGGGAGTGCATGTTTTGGAAGAAAAGCGTAGGTGGCGTCACTTGCGTGCATCTTTAATTGAAGTGACTTGTGTGTTTGCTGTGAGTGTGTATGACTTTGAGACAGAGTGTGCCGAGTGTGTGTCTGGTCACAGCTGGATCACACTGTCGGCTCACTGTGTGCAGCTGCCTGCCTCCATACAGCGTGCTCCTCCACACAGAGTGGTGGCGGTGGCGGCGGCGGCGGCAGCAGCAGCGTCTAGACAGTAGCCAGACTCACAAACGCCTCCACTGCTCAGCACCTCCAAAGAGGATTGTGTTCCAGCTGAGGGATAATCTTTAAGGCTCATCGTTCTTTGTCTTCATACTGTTATACTGTTATATGCATGAGTACACACATGCACAGGGGAACACTTCCACACAAACAAAAGCAGCAAATTCAGTGGTATTCACACCAATATTTCAAACTGAAGCAAAAAACTATAGCCTTTATTGAAATGAATACACCTGTGCACAGACCAGTAATTCATTCAGGTATGTAACTGCAGTGGACTGATTGAAACCAGCCTCCTAAAACCTGAGGGCTGTGTCAGAAAATTGACAGAATTGTTTATATACACTATGGTCAGAATCAGAAAAGCTTTGTCTGCTGTGACAGAAAATCGTCTTAGACGTTGATCATACAACAAACAACACAACACAGAAACGCATAATTGCTAAAAAACCTCGTGAGA
The DNA here is from genome assembly GCA_037367365.1 of Apogon talboti. Taxonomy (NCBI): domain Eukaryota; kingdom Metazoa; phylum Chordata; class Actinopteri; order Kurtiformes; family Apogonidae; genus Apogon; species Apogon talboti. The sequence continues at coordinate 22,168,209 of JAPQRQ010000017.1, read as the reverse complement.
TAGTCAACAGTTTTACAAGTAAAACACATAAATGTTAGGGTCAGTCTTAAAGGTAAAAACAAGGAAATGCAGTATTGGTTATGCCAGTCTTAAAACAGCACACCCAGTCAGGTCTAAAAGTGAAAAACAATTAAAGTTGTTTAAATGGCTAATAATATGTTACAGGTGACCTGATTGACGTCAACAGGATAGTCAAGTTTTTTAATAGTCACCAAACAGTATCAATTCAAGATTTCCTTCCATGTATCACTTTTGTTTCTTTGCAATTATAAAGGTTTTTTTCCCTCCAGTATTTTCATTTCATTGGACTCTGAGTCTGTACTTAAACACACTGGTAATTGATTCAACAGTTGTTGCAACATCTCATTTTAAGCTTGTGGTGGTGCACCACTAGACTGCCAAAATCATTACGACTGGCCCTCTGGCGGTCATAAATGTCTGTATTAAACTTAATGTTAATCCATCGAATAGTAAGTATTTGACTCTGGACAGATCTACATTGCCATCTAAGCCTCTCTTGCTGTGCTTAAAATATGTCAGTCCACCTGAAATTAAGTGTGACACAACTCCCTTAAAATAAATGTGTATTAAAGTCCTATTAATGCCAGCTTTAAAGGGTCAGTGAGGTTGTATGAGGTACTTATCCATAGTTGTACACTACTTTTAGACTGGAGGTCACTCACAGTTTGGACTAGCAGACAGGAGGAATGGAAGCTATATGATGCACTTTATTATAATATTACCCTCTGTATATTACGTCATTTCAGTGAAAATCAGGTATTTTCCTATATTTAACTTACTGATCTTGTAGATGTTCATAAAAGCTCATATTAAAGTTGACCGTCAAAGAAAAAGTAAGTTTTTCAAAGATATCAATAACTGAACATAAACCCAGTGTGTCCATCCACTGTCATTGATCCAACTCCATGGGTTTTACTGGTGAATCAGTGTTGTAGAAGATGACGGTGTTTCCATGGTAACTACGGAGCATCTGAATGTCCAAATGGGTCATATCTGATGACCATGAAAAGATGACAAACTGCATTTTACCTGAATTATTTCAAAGTATTGATAGGTTTAGTGGATCAGACGTAATTAAACATTTTGGATCAGTAGATGGTTTTGGTTGCCGGTGGCTGTTGGGGTGTTTGAGATTTAAAATTGCACTGATTTTCTCTTACATGGGGCTTTTTTAGATGGATAAATACTGCTTTTGCTGCTGTCTAGGAGTAAATACCTCATACAACCACACTAATGCCACTAATACCCCTGATATTTTGACTAATGGTCAAAAGTAAAGGTCACATGAAACATCCATTTACACCATTAATGTGGAATTATGTCTTTTTGGTAGTTGAAGTGGAAGGCAGATGAGTAGACTGACTCAGAACAGACCTACAAACCATCAGGACAAATAACTGACAAGTGGAAAAGCAGTCACACAGTTTCAGAGAATCAGGCGGTCTGGATGATGGGCCGGGGGACTTCCTCTGCGATTGATTGGCTGACGGTCAATCACTGCTCAATCATGTGAAGCCGTGTGGAAACAAACACGGCCTGTCAATCCTGCTACAGCACAGTTCACTCTCTGGAGACGCCTTATCTGTCCTCAAGTGGAGTGACATCAGGCATAACCAGCTCCCAATCAATGCATCCACAAATAGGTGTGCAGAAGAAACATGTCTACTGTAACACTATAGATCACTGTGCCAATTTGGAACAAGCGTCATGTCTCCACAATGTTTTCTCTAAATCAATGCAGGCTGTCTGAGGGAAGCATTAGGGAAGAGACGCTTTATGTCCATATTCTGCACCTCTCAGACCTGATTATGGACCTGGCAGACTTCAGGTCACCACAAAAATATCATACGAGATAAACAGGTCTGATGTAATTAGCCCCCCACTGGCTTTTCTTGTTTTCGACAGAGCAACACAGCAAGCTGGCTCCATTAACAACAATCAACAGATAACGTTCAAGTATGAAGAGTGATGGGGGTCTGATAGGTTCGTGTTGACAGTAATCAGCATATTTATTCTGCAAGTGGACATCTCCAATTGACAAGCAACTAAAAAAAGGGAAGACACTGTTATGAAAAAGTGGGGCCATGAAATATTACACTTTCAGACTTAGGGCTGGGCGATAAGGGAAAAAATCCTATCACAATAATTTTTTTCGTATCAGTTGATATCGATATGTATCAAGATATAAATCAAATCACTATTTTTGTCAAGCTTAAACGTTCCGTTACCCATGAGTGAGTTGTGAAGACATCAGAAGGTTATTTTTGATTTAAATAGGATTTATTTTGTGTCAGAGGTTGAACATAACAGATGTGCTGAAGAACATTATACAACTGTTTCAGATAAATAAAACAGGTACATATATTTTAAACTAAACTAAATGTCTGCCCAGCAGGCAAAAGCTTTCAAGTTTTCAAAGAGAACACAAACAAAACAGACCATTAAATTTGTTGGTCAACCCCAAATAAATAAACATTCATTCCAAAAATAAGTCGTAAAGCTTTCAAGTGTTACAGGAGAACAGAAACAAAATGGACATAGAAATTCTTTTGTCAATGTCAATGGAATAAAGTAGGTATCATAATATAAATAAATTCTCAAAATGTCTACTTTGTATAGATGAAGTTTTAAATGGGGGGGTTTGCGGTCTGTGCGTACCTCACAATAGGTACGCACAAGCTGTCCGAACGGTGAACGGCAAAGTGAAAGTGAAACTGAAGACCCTTTACAAATTCCTCAAAGTCTCCCGCAATTGTGCGGCTCATTTTCCTCTTCCCTCCCTGGTCACACTACAGACAGTTTCATTCAAAGGGGCAGGACGTTTGTTTGAAGGGGCATTGCCTCTTCTTGCCCCTGCCTACAACCAGCCCCGGTTACTGGCCTCCCACTGCTGCAGCTCAAACAGCAGCTTCTTCACCTGTGTGTCAACCGAGCTTGACGTGGCTCTATTCCAGGATGATTGGTTCGGTGTAGCGCTACTTAATTATGATTGGCTATTCTTATGTCTATCAAAATGTGGACGAATGAATTCTTTTGAAATTGTATCGACCATGTCTTATATTTCTATCGAGGAAAAGTTATTTTGCGATATATATCTTTATCGTTTTATTGCCCAGCCCAATTCAGACTGGTATTTTTGCCTTGATGACACTGCCCCACACTGTGTTCCTATGGTCTTTTCAGGTCTCTTGATTTTCTGAACATTCTCCTATAATTGTCACAGGTTGATGTTTACAATAAGTCTCCACACACGTCAAGAAAAGGTAGTTGTGCAAAACTAAAATGCTCTGGTTCCAGAACCACTGAATGGTTGGGCAATTTCCAGCAATCTCGAAGAAGAAGAGCAATTTCCACAACAAAAGTGGATGGAATACATGAATGTACCAGTGGTGTAAGGAACACACCCCTCTCAGGTACTTGAAGAACTTCCCTGTTCAAATTTCAGCTTATAGCAAGACATTTATTACAGCAAACTTTGACAAAATAGATATCATTGCCCACAAAATACGACTGGCTGCTGTATGACTGATTCACATCATTAGCTTGAAAAAAACTGTTGATGTCATTTGACTATACAATTTTAACATTTCATTCTGTTGGAAAAATATCATGTCATTCAAATGCAAGAGGAAATGTAAAACTCACAAGTGAAGTCACAAGTTACGAGAAGTGAAGTCCAAGTCAAGTAAAAAGACTTTCCCTCAAATTGAGTCTAAAACCTACAGCTAAAATTAACAATTACTTTCACTACACATTATCCTCTCTATAGGTCTGTGACAGATATAACAGGTCTATAAAACACCAGGAGGAAAGAAACTAGTAGATATTTATTCTTAAATGAATTAGTCTGTAGTATGTAGATTGTAAAGTATACTTCATATTCAAAGTTTTAATCTGAGACTAGCACCAAATGCTGGGTCACATATATGTGTGGTATGTGTGGTATGGTATAGTGTTGACTATTGGTTAATATCAACGACAGAGGTTAACCAACTATAGATATTCGAGTTGATGAGAGGGCAGCTGTTGTGTTACTTAAAAGATGTGTAAAAGCTCTTGAAAATATTTTGTGTCTACTGAGACAGGATGAGGTCCAAATCGCCTTTGCTACTGCTGCTGCTCCTCCTCCCCCCCATCAGCGGTTGTAAATCAGCTGAGCAGCGGGCCTCTCCTGGCAGTCAAAACACTGAGGTTAAAGTAGCAGTAATTCCTACGAGGCTGTTCATTAAGCCACTGCCTTAGTCCATGGGGACCAGAGGCCGGCATATGGCCACAGCCCAATGAGCCACCCTCACCCATCCCCAACCCCCTGCCCATTATAATTAAAACCACGTCACCACTAAACCGCCAACATGTGGAGCACTGACGGATGCTGCTCTCTTCTTAGTGCTGGCACCATTTAACAGCACTGAACCACTTGACAACCCTCAGTCAGCTGCCTCCTTCAGAAATTGGTAAATGGCATATAATGACAAAGTCAAGCAGGAATACTGTGGGCTTTGAGGGTTTCACAATCAAAGTGCAGTCCACTTGGAGAATTTAGATAACTGATGCTGTGTAAAGCTCCTAACCCGACAGGATTTATGGCAGTTCTGCCCCAGAGGTTTTGCTTTGTGGAATCCATGGCCATCTAGCCTGGGTGGGTTAAGATTAGGCTCATTTGCAAACCAGAAATGTTTCCGTTGTGAGGTTTTCGGCCCTGCAGCGGCCAAATGAAAGGCTCCATTGTTAGCCTCTGTGTGGCCATGTCCATAATAAGACCATCCGAGTGTGAAGCCATTAGATGGCCTCGGTACAAACCAGAGCCTCTTGCAGCTCCGGTGACAATATACCTGTCACAGCTCCCAGCATGCTGGGCAGTATGTCTAAAGCTTGTCAATGAGGAGCTACAGCTGCTGTTGTTCCGGCCATCTGAGTCCCCACCCCTGCTTTTTCAAAGCAGACGATAAAAATCTGTGCTCATTCTCTACTCCTTGGCCATATGGCAGCCTAGACATTTAATCTGCATCCATATAGACAGGGTGCTCACCTAGTCTGAGAGTCTCTGAGATATTTGCGAATGTGCTCTGCTACACAGGAAAGATTAAAGGTGTGTTGAACCTAGACTCTGTAAAAAGCTGATTTTGATCATTTAACAGACATTGTGTGTTGAAGTGTGCAATATTAGTTATGTCTGAATTAGAGGGATGCTGAGGACTGTAGAAGACCCAGCATGTCTCCCACCTTTTTGAAGCCTTGAGGTTTGATGCTGGTTGTCAACATATTGGCTTTTTGGAGCCATAAGTGACCATGGGAAACCATGAGGGGTGATGGGTGGGCTAATGGTACCACTACCACTGACTTACTGACAGGACAAACAGAAAGCTTCTTTTTTGTTACTGCAACTTCTTAACCTTTATAACACAGTTTAACAGAGCTGTAAACATTAGTTTATTCAGTAAGTAGGAGATCTGATTCTAATCCAGGTGCATGAGTTGGCAATCACCTGAATGGGAGACATCAAAGACTTTTAACCAACATGATCTCAAACCTAAACAATGTCCAGATGACTTCCAGCCACTCCAAATGTAATGGTAATATAAGGTTTGCTTCAGTTTAGGCACAAACACAAAAAGAGCTACACTTACAAATAGAATATGAAAAGGGCTTAAATATAAAGTTACAAGAGGAAAGTTACTAAAACACAGAATTGGTCTTGGATTTCATAAACACTAGACTCCTTGTGTTAGCCCACAGTATTTGTTATTCTGAAATATCAGGCCAAAACAACCTCACATATCTACTTAGTGACACCACCTTGACAACATTTGGCTTTTTTGTTGTTGTTTTTTTTACATTGTTTACCTTGAACTTCTTCTTTTTACAACTCCAAGACAAACAAAAATACTAGCCTTTTAATCACCTTCAAAAATCATTTGTTATTGCTGTTACAAAGGGCCATCAGTACACCTACCACAACAGCCAAAAGAGTGACACCAGAACGACCCCTGCAAAATAAAAAAAATACAAAATTACCCACTTCAAAATGCTACTTCCATTGGAGCCAGTGTCTTGTGGCCTTCAGTGTATTACAGTTCTAGATTCTTCTGCATTAGCTTCAATTTCAAGCCATGATATATTACAGCATTAACTAGACTCACACCTTCAACCTGAGGAAGATGGACTCACAGGTCGGACATAAATCTTCAAACACACCCATTTCATTAGTATGCAGCAGGGTGTGTGAAAGGCAGGCCCTTTAGTACCTTACTGGGTCATTAAAACAGGATGAGGTTATGCCACAGCATCATCTGCACATTTGGTTTTCTCGCCTTCATATGAGCAAATACACAAATGCATCCTGTGCAACAACATGCTGCAGCCAGCAGCATCCTCCCCTGTCAACAAACAAGACTATTTCAGCAGAAACAAGATGAAGTCAACCAAATGATGGGTGAAATGACAGAGAATTAAAATGGCCCTCCAGAACTAACATCTCCTCTTAGCCTCTTAACTGAGGAGAAGATGGAGACATGAATGACAGAAAAGAGGGTAAATATCACTATCAAAATGATGACTAGTTGACTAGCTAATTAATCTGTATGACCATTAGAAGGTACTAAAGCTGTCCCAAATACCATTTTGGGAGTTTCAGTGAGAACTGCCTGTGAATATTTGCAACAAAATCAGTAATAGCAATGCCAAGGAGCTTCGGATTGTACATCATACTGCACAGTTCTTTAGTAAACATCAACAACTCTGAAGGTGTTGATAAAGTGTTTCTTATTTCATGGGCTTTTTGGAATTTTTGTAGCAATGCACATATGTTTAAAGCAAGAATTATAAGTTTAACCGGAAGTGTCCACTACCCACGCATCATTAGCTGTATCTCAATTACTAGCAATCTACAATTAATGGGAGACTTTTTACCTTGATGGCTTTTACTTTTTTAAATTAGTGGCCTCGACGTTTGACCAATGGCCACCAAAATGCAAATAGTTCATCCTGGAGTCCAAGTGAAGAAAAGTGAAGTTGGCCTTTGACAAATAAAAAGCCATTTCATCATCCTATCCTGATACACATTTGTGTGGTATTTTCTTAATCAGTGGTGCATACATTCTGAAGTTATAACCAAGTCCACATTTTGTAAGATCATAGCAAACTTTGGTTTGATAAAAGTTTGTCATTCTGTCAGAGATGTTCCTGGGATATCATGTGTAAATTAGGGTTGCAGCGACTAGTCGCCTAGTTGACAAATAGTCGACAACTAATTTAGTAGTCGACAGGTACATTAGTGACGTCATGCACTTTTGTTTAAGAAAAATATTTATTTTATTGCTTTGTTATGCATTATAATTGTTGTGCACGAAATGTTCTTGTGAAAGCAAAGAAAATGTATTGCTTAGTATTCACTGCAATAAATCTAAATAAGAGCCATTGTTTTTTTTAATGCAGTTCATAATATGACTAGCTGACTAGTCATTACAGTAGTCAATTACTAGTCGACTGTTGAAATAGTCATTAGTTGCAGCCGAGTGTAAACCACCAAGAGGCAACTGACGGATGGACAAACGTGGTAGAAATTTGTGGACACAACTAAAAAAATGAATAAATCATCTGAAGGTGGAGTTAATCCTTGAATGAGTGAATAATAACAAAGTGCATCACAGAAAGGCATGTATTCTATAGGTCTGTCTAGTGTTGAACTTCGTTTCCACAACCTAAGGCTGCCATCATGAGCATCTACACAAATCTCATTCTGAGTCTTTCCTTAAGTTCCCATGATGCAGTGCACCACAGCGGCTGTTTGATGTTTCCCAGAGCTGATGTCTCTCAGCAGGGCCGAGCGCCGCCACTGCCGCAAACTGCAGCCAATTTGCTGACATCTCCTCTTTCACAAACTCGGCTCCTCGACAGAAAAGTGATGGTGAGGAAGCATTAGAAGGAAAGGGACATGAGTGGTGGAGACAGCAGAGGCTCAACGGGCCTCACACGGCCGAAAAGACTGAGACACCGGGTGCTCAGCGCTCAGAATGTGCCGTTAACAGTGCATTGTGTTACTCGGTAATAAGCACAGAGAGCTCGCCCTCAGTACAGTACATCCTGTGAAAGCTACGGCTGCTGCGTTTCACTTTGCAGCCCAGAACAGATCACTTAATTAGGAAGAGACTGAGATTCATTCAGATAAGAAATGCCACCAGGTGTGTCGATATAATGCAGTGGAGCTTAACTAGGTTTATTAGCAGCAGCACTTCTACCCACACTGCCGGTGTCTCCGTACCATGAGGCAAACTCAGAACCACAATGGAGCCACAGTTTGAGGGCAGCGCTGACATTTCAGTGAACAGTTCCACTACTCACACTGGCACAGTCATTATCGTGGAGGTAACAAGCTGGGAGGAGGAGGACAAGAGCTCTGGAGCTGCTGGGAGGCAAAAGGCAAAGACAAGAGAGTGTTTGTTTCACGGCTCCAAATGATTCTTGCAATGAAAAAATCTGTGTCTATGATAATGCAAGGATAATTGCCACAGTGTTGCTCAGCTCTTCTTTCAGCAGAATGCAGGAAGTCTCAGAGGCAGAGAGGAGTGAAGGGTTTTAGCATGAAAACAACATTGGAATCAGTGACTCATTTTCTGTTTCTCACCAGCCTACAGTGCCACCCACCTTGCCACAGAGCTGAAGTGAAACGCACACTAACACGTCTGCAGAGCTTCTTCTAAATGCCTGCGTGTCTTTACACTTTACATGCTAAGTAATCCTTTTTCAAAACGCAAACTCACACGTGTAATCTGTGATTCTGCTTCACGACGAGCCCGCTCTGCCGGTTCCACTACAGCAGAAGAAGAACTGCAGGAAACTAGAGCGCACATAATAAACGAGCTATTAGCGCTGCCATGACTGAGCCTGCATAATGAATTACATTTTCTACAAGTGTCGGATACTCAGCTGACTCCAGTTTCTTGGAAGAATCCCCCGTTCAGCTCATTTCCTCTAAACCCATTGATGAAGAGTTCTACCAAAAAACAGAAAGCTTTCTCGCTATGTATAGGCGTTTGTCTGTGGCTCTGCTGGTGGGGTTTTCATAGTGGGTTTCCTTTGTGAATGGGCCTGGATCGGCTGGTTAGAAGCTCCGTTCACAATCAAGAAGAGGAAGCTCAAAAAGCATGGATGCGTTTGCAGGCTACTAAATAGGTCACACAGCATGTACTGCTGGAAATGGACTTATGGACGGAAAATACACAACAAATGCAGTAGTGGTTTCAAATATTTGGGTATACAAATTGGCAAATCAGATGACTATATATTCAAACAGAACTATATAAAACTACTGGAACAAACCAAACTCAACCTTCAAAGATGGATCGATCTCCTGTTGTCTCTCATAGGCAGAATTAATACTATTAAAATGAATATTTTGCCTAAGTTTATTTACCTATTTCAGTGTCTTTCCATAAATGTCCCTAAGAGCTTCTTCAAAGAGCTTAACAA
>JAPQRQ010000017.1:22133229-22150923 GCA_037367365.1 Apogon talboti | reverse complement strand
GTGGGTGGGTGGGGGTGTTCCGTGCTGTACGTACCTCACAATGAGTATGCGCAGACCATACAACCGTACAAAGTGAAAGTGAATCTTAAGACGCTTCACTAATTCCTCCCGCTGTTGTGCATCTCATTTTCCTTTTCCCTACCTTCAGAAACTTTCATTTGAGGAGGCAGGATGTCTGTTTCAGTGCCCCCTCTTGCTCCCCCCTAAAACCGGGCCTGCTTCAAACTTATTTCAAGTCAGTAGTAAAACTCAGTTAATAGTAAACTAAAGGCTTCTACAGAACCAAAAGCCTATGGCTGCTTGAAATGGACATCAGACCAAGGGTTTTCAGTTCCTTACTATTTATGTACATTTACATAATTTGGTGATGATCGACCGCTGTTTTCGGACATTAAGCTACGTTAAGTTTTTTCTCTATAATGTGCACCTATGGAGAGGAAAAGGCTTAATGTGGACAAGATCCATAAAACTGGGGTTGGTGATTTTTGCAGAGGTGAAAGTGGGCATGACTAAAGATGTCCACATGACCTTTGGTGATGACTGATCACTGTTCTTGGGCATTAAGCTACATTAAGCTACGTTAAGCCAGTTTTTCACGTTATGCGTTTTAGAATGTCCCTCTTCTTCTACTGCTGAAGGACCAAAACAGCGGCCACAATCGCTTGATCTTCCTCTTCATCTTGCAGCTGTAGCAGAGAGTAACTAAAAACCCTTTTACTTACAATGTACTGATCCAGACCTCTGTGTTATGTATTACAACCTGCTATGTGTTCTTTGTGGTCTTAGTGCTCTTAAACTGAAGGGTCAAACAGGATGTTCACTCATAAAAAGTGACACAGGCTCAGTAAGTTCTGGTCAAACCAATGGCCGTGTGTGTGATTTTTCTCCCGTGAATTGTGCAAGTTTCCATGGTATTCCTACCCTTAAAATGTCCAGAGCAACACTCTTCTTCTTCCTGGTTTTTATGGTGGTCGGCAAGGCAACAACGTGCACAGTGTACTGGTAAAATGTGCGAAATTTAAGCAATTTAGATTTATTATTATGGGCCCTATCAGTGAAAACTTTAATTAGGCTATCGGAATTATCAGAATTGCATCTTTTTTTCCCAATATTGGCTCGATATCGTGCATCCCTACTTGGAAGACACTGGTCCAAAGATATCTCAGTTGAATATTTGAAAGATATCTGAGTAAAATCTTGGGATATAGTGTGTACTAAAAATTGTGTACCATTGAGTTTGACCTTCGACCTTTCAAGTTCAAGTCTTATGTAGTACTAGATCTTTAGTTTACTTGTTTATTACATTCATAAGATTATTAAGATAAAAGAAAATCTGCTTTTACACGTCAGCAAATTGACCACATTATGAATGGAAAGGAGAAGAAAGAAGAGCAATCTTATATTTTCTGACACTTTAATTTCTGCCTTAACAGTAGTAATTCCAAACAGAATTGTGACATCATCCTCTTAATATTATATCTCCTATCACTTATTGCTGCTATTCATGCTTTGCAAAATTTTTTACTTATTTATTTTTTAATCAAACAATTTATTCTTTAATTTCTCAATTTCTTTAATGTTAAAGCACTTACAGAAAAAAAAAAAAACAAAAAACATTAAAATAAGCATAAAACATTTAAATAACAAACAGAACTGTATCAGCCTAAAGGCCTTTTTCTGAATTGTGTATATTGTTTGTCTATGCATCTTCCGAAGATGTATGCGGCAAAATGGAGTCAAATCGGATTAATTTCAATTGAGATGTGAATTTATTTAAAATTTTGCTATTTCTATGTTGACTAATGTGAATTGTTGGAATTTTGACCTTAGATATACAATGGCCAGAGTAAATCTTCTGTTATCATCATTACAACTCACCAAATTCACAGACGCTAGTGAAAACAGAACCTTCATAATATTAGTCGACTTCAACCTCAACTCAAGAAACACAGTAAAACCCTGCTTTTACATGACTGAATGAAGTTACACCCAAAAGGGACATGTTGATGGAGATTCACTCACCTAAAAAATGACCTGGATCACTCGTCTTTTTCCAAATAGAGTTGTTTAAGACAGTGGGTGAAAAAAAAAAATGCATTCCATGTCACTTGTTGGCAGTATTCTGCAGCTGTAACATCTACACTGAAGAAAAGTTATTCCAGTGTTCAGCCACACAAAAACAAATGCTATTTCAATCTCAGGATACAGCGAGTCTGTTTTGGGGATCAGTGCATATGAACGGCCGAGGCGCTCCCAAAATACTCCCAAAATACTCCCCCTGACCTCAGAGTCAGAGTCAAACATGTGATTTAAGGTTTCTTTACCAGAAATAAATGGACGTTTGGCTGAAACACACGTCTGTCTGCATCCACACAGCAGCCTCCTCTCCTCTCCCCTTTTCTCTCCTCTCCTTGTGTCTCCTCCTCCCTCCTCTCCTCTCCTTGTGTCTCCTCCTCATGGCGACAGGCTCTCAACAGGCTTTTTGCTGTGACTGTGTGGCCCTGGAGAGAGAGCCGACTCTTGTCTTTTCATCATCGGCCCCTCACCACCCCCCCCAACCCCCCACCCTCCAATAAACCGTAATGGCTGTGAAGCTGCGGGGGGAAGTCATTCAACCACACAGATCTGTCACATGACCGGCCCAGCCAAAGAGGCACAACAACGGCCTCAGTCATCCTGCCGCCGCTCGTATACGACCGGGCCGGACACACAGCAGCGGGACCCTCTGAGGGACGGCGTGCAGGAAGAACATATCAAGCAGAAAATTTGGGCTTTGTACTGACTTTTGATTTCATTTCCTTCTGCCAGTTCCAAATATGTGTTTATTAGAGGCCCTGTCATTGCCTTTTAAATACTTCCTCCCCTACACTTTGCTTCCTTTGTCACCAAAACACACCCGCTCTGCCAACTTAAGTGCTGCAATTTAGTCATTTTGTCCTCATACTGAGGGAAATTAAAGCACCACTCCAGCAGTTCCATGTGTACCTAAATACAGCTTGAAAAACACTCGGGTATGTAACAGAACTAAGGCTGCAAGAACGAACTGATTAAATCGATTCTTACAAGAGTTAGCAACGAATTCGGCAGTCCATTCATTGGGTCTTGAGCACGTCATGCCTGCACGCTGTATAGTGTAACAGAGGAAAACAGAGCAGCATGGCTGAGGCTGCGGATGCCGGGCCAGATTGCCTGGCTGGGTTTGCGGTGTGTTCCTGGTGGCCATGGCAGACCCGCTTGCCCAGAACATAGTGCGCCGTTTATGTAGCAAAGCTTGAATATTGAGGAACAAAACTGCCAAAATCCCACAGTGCGCTGCGTTTTGGGTAAATGGGGCTGTGGGCCACCGGGAACACAGTGCAAACCAGCCTAAGATAGCCTACGTGTTGTGATTACTTTAGCCTCCGAGCTAGTTAGACACTATTGTCGTAATTATAACGTTTTCATCCATCTCCGTTTATCAGGCCACCAGACTAATGTTACCTATTGTTGACTGGAACTAATACATACAACCCTGGTTTGATAGTCTATAACCGGAGCTGGTTGAAGACTATAGCTTGCTAGTCTCTAGCCATAACAAGGCTAGGTAGTAGGCTAGTGCTCGCTATCTACAGTATACCCGAAGCAATTATGGGGATGTAATCATTAGTGACTTGTCTGCTTTGGGTCAAATACCAATCTTTGAGAAGTGAGTCTTTTGTGTTTATCTGATGAATCGATTAGTTATTAAAATAATCAACAGATTAGTCAATTATTAAAATTATCGTTAGTTGCAGCCCTAAACAGAACCATGTCATCCTAGCTCTAATGAAGACTAAAATGTTCCCATCACCCATAAATTAGTAGTATTCCTCATTTAAGTGAATTTCAAAAACAAGGACAGTTCACTCACAACCTTATCCATACTCAACGGAACCTATAGAGTTCTTTTAAGGAGCTTTTAAGGCATTTCAATAGTGGTAGTTGAAGAAGTATTACCAAGATTACTGAGAACAGTAGATTTGTAATCTGATGCACACAATGCTAAATCATTTTCAGTCTCATCATTTTACACATTTGTGCAGAGTAGCGAATGAAGAGTGAAGAAAATATTAAACTACTTAACTACAAATACCTTCACCCATAGGCAGCTGGGATAGGCTCCAGCACTCCCACAACCCTCTTGAGGATTAAGCGGTTCAGAAGATGAATGAATGAATGAATGAATCAATGAAAGTATGATCAGCAAAACTAACTTCAAGTATGAAATGTCAATGTAGATTGTGGAGTTTTAAGGAGGAGGTTATTGACTCAGTCCAGAACACACTGGTTACCCCCGCTTGCCTGGTGACCATGTTATCTGTCATTTTAGCACCGAAGACTGGAGCAACCACACCAAAGCAGAGCATCATTTATATAATTGAAGCCTACTTTTAACATGTATGCTAAGCAGACAGTGAAAATCATTATTGATAGGGGAATTTACATAAAATTTTCATATTAGTGATACCTTCACTATAGATGTAACATCTACACAACATCTGAAAGTATTACAGATCTGGCATTTCTCTCTCAGCTGCTCCAATGTTCAAAGAAAAATAGGACCAATGTCCCTGTATCTCACCGGCATATTCTATCAAGAATCAATGACAAGTTGAATTTGTGAGGTTGTCAGGTTCTGGTGCTATGTTAGAGTCCTGTGGTCTTGATGCAGGAGATCAATCTCTCAATAGAAGAGTGTGGTACTTTCACTGGAGGATATCTTCCTTTATAACTTCCTATTATTGCTCAATAGTATCTACATTGATATCTCTAACCATTTCCATGTTATAAGCCTTCAAAAATTAAAAAATCTAAATTTCTCAAAACTGTGAACAAACATTGTAGACATTGTCCCATGGAAGCTACATATAAAATTTGAAATTAATCCAACCAGTTGTTTCGTTGGAGACGTTTGAAGAAATTGCCGATGATGATGATGATGGTAGTATATCAGTAATGATGGTAGTATATCAGTAATAGTGGTAGTATATCAATAATGATGGTAGTATATCAATAGTGATGTTAGTATATCAGTAATAATGGTAGTACATCAGTAATGATGGTAGATGATGGTAGTATATCAGTAATACTGATAGTATATCAGTAATAGTGGTAGTATATCAGTAATGATGGTAATATATCAGTAATACTGGTAGTATATCAGTAATGATGGTAGTATATCAGTAATACTGATAGTATATCAGTAATAGTGGTAGTATATCAGTAATGATGGTAATATATCAGTAATACTGGTAGTATATCAGTAATGATGGTAGTATATCAGTAATACTGGTAGTATATCAGTAATGATGGTAGTGTATCAGTAATGATGGTAGTATATCAGTAATAATGGTAGTATGTCAGTAATGATGGTAGTGTATCAGTAATAATGGTATGGTAATATATCAGTAATGATGGTAGTGTATCAGTAATGATGGTAGTGTATCAGTAATGATGGTAGTGTATCAGTAATAATGGTATGGTAGTATATCAGTAATGATGGTAGTGTATCAGTAATAATGGTATGGTAGTGTATCAGTAATGATGGTAGTGTATCAGTAATAATGGTAGTGTATCAGTAATAATGGTATGGTAGTATATCAGTAATGATGGTAGTGTATCAGTAATGATGGTAGTGTATCGGTAATAATGGTAGTATGTCAGTAATGATGGTAGTGTATCAGTAATAATTGCAGTATATCAGTGTAAAAAGTAGGGCAGGCAGTAACAGCACGGCAGTATGCATGCGACCAGTGTGACCATTTGAGCGAAATGCAGCAGTGGTTAGTCAGCCACGCAGAGCACTACATCCTTCACAGTCATAATCAACACATTTGGAGATATGTGGCTTTCACTGGACAGGAAGTGGAACGAGTGAAAGTGAAGTGAAAACTATTGAGGGGACTGAAGTTACCAAACAAATGGAGTAAACAGTTCAGTACTGCACCTGAGATGCAGTGGAGGAGAGTGATAAAGTAGCATTAAACTAAAATATTCAATAACACACAGGTAGCGTGATTCGTCATGTGATTATTTTGGCTGTGTTGCAGCTTGTCATATGAATTTTGACAAGAACTTTTCTTTACAGTTAATTTTTTTTTTTAAGTCCAGGGTCTTTTACTGACACATGTCTTTTATACTGTTGATGCATTTACACCCTCTGGACACCTTCGTGGCAAAAATCTACATGCACAAAAAAAAAAAAATGCTATAAAAATCATCAAACATCAATATCAATATCAATATCTTAAACAACTTAAGCCCAGCCCTTGACATAAGACAATACATGGTTATACACATGTTATTACATGAAATGGCAGTGAGATTAAAAAATTTGGTTTTAATGGAAGTCAATGAGGCATTTTTGGTCATGAAGCTGTCCAAAGGGCGTATCTGACACTACATAAGAAATACCACATATTAATTAAATCAGTTTTGTTGCTGATATTTGACATATCCAAGGATCTGACCACCACCGATGCCCTGTCCCCTATTTATTATGTGGACAATGTTACATTTTGTATTCTGTTTTTTTTAATAAATAATTCATTATTCAAATAATTAACCTGGCATTTAAAGGATTAATATTGTGAAAATGATCGAATGTTTGCTAGTTTTGAGCAGGGTTGAAGTTGTTTAAGAGATTTATGGAAAAAAAAGCCAAAGATAATATTGTATGATGATTTTATGGCAGTTTTTTGTGCGTGTACACTTTTGCCACAAAGATGTCTGGAGGGTAGTACATTTGAGGAGGACACAAGGGTTGAAACCAGAGCTGACATGACTTTTTCACATTTTAAAAACATTTTTTAAACCCAAAATAAAAACAGTGGAATATCAAGAGGAGCCTTATATAATATAACTTATAATATAACTTTAATAGATTAAAGTGTTCCTTAAAAACTGAATAAAGAGATTAGAAATGAGAGATTTTTCAGTGACTTAACCAAATCACATGAACGTAGACTGATTTCCACATTTACTCGTCTTCTGTGTCATTTCTCTGGTGACTTCCTGGTGAGACATAGCTGCAGGAGGTTGCATTTGGTCACGGTGTCAGGAGGAGTGGGTCCCTTCAGCTCTGTGAACAGGTCTTATACTGTCATTACATCAGCGTCAGGGACACCCCTCCCTCAGTGATTACCTTGATCCTTCCAGGTTATTGTTCAATGGGAGCCCCCCTGCTTGGAAATGAACCTTAGTCTCTGTGCTGGTAGTGGGACGCTGCTTTCTCTCCTTGTGCAGCTCCAGATGAAGCTTTCCCTTCAGCCACCCACTTCTGGTTCATTTCAGGGCTAGGCTCTGAAGGGGAACTAGGGCACTTTGCCATTTCAATAATAGCTGCATTTGCAAAGCTTACAGCCGGAGGCTACAGCCTTTACATGGATTTAGAGCAGCCCGGCAGACTGTGAGCTGCTTCACTACTCCGCATATACACGCAGCTGCCCCCCCCCCCCCCAACACTGTTGTTGAGTTTATGGTAAAGATATGACACGCCTGAACGCTCATTAAACCCAGACTGTTTGATCCCTGGTCCCATGAGACCTGGCGGATGGGACGTGATTGACAGGTCAGGGCTGCCTCTCTCACTCACTGTGAGTCTGACAGACAGACAGACAGACAGAGCTGAGGAGTGGATTAAAACAGACTATTCTCCTCGCAGCACATTAGGCCTCCTGTCTGGATCTACACTACACCAGGGAGGGATTTGCAGGTGATTAAAGTATTACAGAGAAAGCACAAAATGAGGGTTTTCACATCTGTGGAGAACACGTCAGAAACACTGACTGACTGGACTTGGTTTGTTTACAGGAGGACAGAAACACCGTACAAATACGATATTACCATAGCTAAGCTCTGCAAATGCGGATCAGCATGGCTCCCAGTCTGAGGGGCCCGGACCACCCCAAGGACTCACGACTCTACATTCATATAAAGAATCAGCTCTTTTTTTCCCCTATCAGGATTTAGGTGCCAATCGTGTTTGATTGTGCAACTTTTACATGCACAATGTGCAAACCAAAAAGCATCTGTGCAGATAAATTCAAAATTGACACGCAAAGAACAGAAAACACCTTCAAACGTAATGAGGGGATTAAGGAAATTAAAATCACAGATTAATCACTAATGAAATTAATCCAATCCAATGAGTCCATGTCAGTAGTACTGTCACAATACTGATAGTTGCATCAATGTGTAGTTGTTATACAAGTATCTTTACTATTGTGTACAAAACCAAATTAAACTGTGCACTATGGTCAAAAGGATCACCAAGATACTGGGCCAAGGTACAAACTAAACTGCTGTGCCTCAATTAGCCTCTATTTAAGAGTAACAAGAAGAATGAAATGCAACAAGATGATGTTATTCAAAGAACACCAGTCAAACTGTGCTAAATGATATGGAAATAATGATCCAATATGTTACTTCTGTTTCATCCATCTATTGTCATGCAGGTGAATAAAGGTTATTTCAAGTGATTGCAATGAGACAAATATGTAATAATTGTGACAGGAATATGTACCATGTTAACAAGAACAGGTTAGCTTTACATTCTATCCTATGTATGTATGCATGTACGTATGTATGAAGTTCTAAGTATGTCTTCATACACTCATACACACAGGTAGGGTACATAGAGAACTGTTTGCTACGTTCAAGTGTTGCAGAATGTATGTTTTTTACAGCTGCACCTGCAGTGCACAGCAGTATAATACTGTGTGAGTCACAGGCAGAAGACAAAGGTGAAGCTTTGTTTTGGGATTGTTTTTTGTCTTCAGTTTGTGGATACAGCACAGTGCATTATGGGTAAGTTAAAATCGAGTACAGTAGGCTGTGTAGAGTGAGAAAGTTATTCAGTAAATATCAGCTGCACTGACTGTCATTGAGTCAAAAGTTACATTGCAAGCTTGTCTTTCCTTATCTTTTTTAAAATGATCATTCCATTTTCATCAACTATTTCTCCATTTAGTCTGATGTTTCAGGTTCTTCAGGCGTCAGGACAAACTAAGCAAAGCTCTCACAATCAAAATAACTGTCAATGAGCTCAACTCAGCTTATGTACACTGGAAGTTTACCTTAAAATATATATATTAGACCTATGTTTCCCAAACTTCAACTAAATTAATTTTTGCAATTAAAACAGAATAATCTTTATGTATAGGAGACTATTGTCTGGGAGAGTTTATAAATGTTGATCTCAGCAAACACAGAGGATAGGTACAAGTTATAAGACATAAGAAGAAAAAAAGACAAGACCAATAATTATGTAAAAACACAAGACTAAAGGAAATGACAAAAAGATTAAACAATATTAAAATGATGCACAAGAGATGCAAAAAATACATAAAAACAAACTTTCAGAGACAGTATTTTGATGATGGAAGAGTACGTGAAAATGTACACCTACGGTAATTCATGAAGTATTTTTGCATGTCTGGGTCCCATGGACACATCACATTTCTGTTTTGCTGAAAATGTTTGGGAACTACTAGTTATGGCATTTTATTCACCCGTATCTGACAGAACATACTTTGTGATTTATTGCTTAAAAACAAGTCATCCAGTTGTTAAAGTTAACCAAAACTCTGGGACATTACAGAACATAATCCCTCATTAACTCTGTTATTTATAGGCAGTCGTACAGAAAACCATGGATGTACTATTTATCGGAGGTGCTTTTAGAGCCGATTCCTTTAAACTGGGCTAAGAGAGATGACAACACCGCCATCGATCAGCAGACCATCTACCTCCTTGCAGCTGAAAAAAACCATTAAAGGCATAAATAAACCTAACATTCATTTGAATATTAATTTACATCAGGTACCACAACACCAAATGTGAGGCCAAGTTTATGCTATTGGTCAGACAGAGACGGTGCATAAATCTGAGTCAACATATTCAAATGAATAATTGGATTGTATAGTCATAGGGAGTCCGATGAGTTTTGGTAGAAGATGTAAAGTTAATAGTTTCATTTGCCAAGTTATTAATTTCCTTAAAGTACGGTGCTTCTTCATGACAGCCACCACAGAAACACTGTTTAACATGAATGTTTATTGACTCTTATTTCCTCAAAGTCAGTTGTTGTGAATCCAAATACTGGACTGGAGCCCAGATCTGGTATTGATAGTTTGTAGAACATCCCACCATATCGATACACTCTGTGGGAAATATGAAAAGCCTGTAAGACAAACCTATAAAACAAACTGAAGTTATACGTCATCATATGCAGCTGTTGCTAGACTGAGTTCCCATGGCTGTGTCACATTTTACTCTAAATGTGGCTGAAATTGTCAATGAAACGCACACCAACAGATTTTCTGATCGACTGACAGTGATGAATAGTTCAATCTGCGTATTAAAGTAACAGATATAATTGGAGCTTTGAGTCCTGCGTTCTGCTAAAGGTTCCTCACTGTCATAGATAACAGGGCTGCCAAAACAACATGGATGCTGTATTTGTGTCAGTGTTTGGTGACCATTTGCCACATTGACACACCTTCCTGGAGCCCTGATGCTCGTCCTCTGTGAGTTTTGTGCAGGGTCTGGTGAGGACTGGGACCGTGACGCCGCTGAATGAGCAATCATCTCCTTTGTCAGCCTCTCGCAGCTGCATCAGCAATGCAGAGCCATGACGCTGCACAGCCAGAGCTGAGCACAGAGGGCAGAGCGGCAGCACACCAGGACCGTACTGCAGTGGAAATCATCACAATCATGATAATACACTTGTCTACATACTTCTGCACATGAATAGACACACTTCCACTATGTGTGAGTGGAAGATGAGGAACAGAATATGCTCACAATGAAATTCATAGAAACCATAAAACGCAGCGGCTTCTTTGCAATGCAGATTTTGCAATACAATCATGCACGCTGGGGAAAAAAAAGGCAGGCTTTGTGGAGACAGAATATAGGCTTTGTCACTCACACATGACATTTTACGCAGCTGGAAATCCACAGCATGCTCATTATGGAGGAAATCTCCCTGGGCCGTTTCACATATACACAGAAAACACTTCTGTTCTCCCCGTAAAACACAAACACTTGTTGTCAGTATGCCCGCCGCTGTGGTAAACATATTAATAAATAAGGAGGTGGTGTAGTGAGATGTATTGTCCGCCTCGCCTTTCGCTTCAGGAGGAGGAGGAGAACGACGCCCACATGACGGCAACAGAAACACACCGAGACTCAACCCGCTCACATGTTCACAGAGATCTATCCTCTCATCAGCTCCACATGGAGACGAGGCAACTACTCCGACGTCAAACTGAGCTGGGGTCAGTTATCGGTTCACGTTGTTATGGCAGGAACCTGGTAATCCTGACGCTCGCCGTGTTCGTTATTTCAAGTGACTAAAAAGCTGACTAGTTCCATTACGTTCATTTTGTCTTATTTTTACTAGTTAATAGTATTTCTTTTATATCAAACACAGGTTAAAACACCTACGCACAAAATTTGTCTGATAAAAAAGAAACACTATTAACTAGTAAAAAGCTGACTGAAGACGACTCGCACGCAATCAGTGACACATCTAAAAGCCTGTAAGCCTCAGCATACAGGAAACCACCGCACAGTCACCGCCAGCAACTTTCCACAAACACACACCTGTGCTCTCATTCTCATATACACAGCCTACACACAGAAAAAAAAAAAGAAATAAAAGTCCCACACTGATATTTTGTTGAACCGCCTGTAGCTTTTTCACTGTGGTGTCGTTTTGATATAAGCTCATACACTGCTACAACTAGAGGTGAAAGGATGAATTCATGAATCAACTCAAATCGATTAAAAACTTTTATCGAAGCTTCGTAAATTTCAAATAATCGTTCAATAGAATCAAATCGAAGAAAATAATCAATAGATTAATCAATTACAAAAATAACCAATAGCTGCACACCTGACCTGACCAACTGAGCCAACCCCAGATCAGAACACTGCCTCCACAGGACTGTACTGTAGGCACTAGGCATGATGGGTAATCACTACATCCATCACTCTGGACTCAGACCACATGACCTTTATCCATGAAAGACAGTCCAATCTTTATGATCTCTATCAAACTGATGGTCGTTTCAGAAATGAGAAGCTACTGCATCAGTTCAAGGGTTAAAGAACTTCTTGCGGCTAAAACGTATTAACCACTGTGGTAATTATTAAATGGAACAATCTGAACCATTTCATTAGTTAAATCCAAGGGGGGACAACTCTATTTTACTCTACTGTTCTTGTGACATATACTTCACATTACTGTCATTTACTGCATCTTCCTGTGCTCTCTGACTCATCCCAACACTTCATGCTAAAGCACATTCAGTGTTTAGTGAATCTAGTATCACAACAGGGCCAGCAAGTTTTATAAGCTTTAATAATGATCTTGGTTTTTCATATGATCTACTTTTCAGAGGGATCGTACAAATTGTGCAATTTAAGAAATAAATAACAAATGATAAACAATACTTTTATTAACATTTGGGTGCTTTTTGCTGATTTTTTTGCAAATTTTTATTATACAAAATTAAAAAAAAAAAAAAAAAAAAAAAAAAGGACAACGCATCCATAATTCTTTTACCCAAGTAGCAGGTCACAATAACAAAAACAAAAACAACAAAAACACAATGCACTTGTAATTTTGAATTCACTAGTGGAAAAGCTCATTTTCCCAACAGCATGTGAAGGCAGCATTATCATCAGTGTAATTATGGTATTTTACAGAGCCTAACCCTTGACTAGTGAATTTAGTTGTCTAACTACATCGATAGTTGACATCTGTCCACACTACATTGTTCAGGTTTTGTGTGAATTAACATGTCGAGTTTGCAGTCTGACTTACATACATATGTTATTCATTCATGTTAAACAGCATAGTGATGTTCGAGTGGATAACTCTTTTTGATCCATTCTAAAACTCCAGTGGGACAAATTGGGCTGATACAGTTCAGGTAACCAATGGAAAGACTGCACAAAATGGGACTAGCCTTTACTTCATATTAGTTATTGTCAATAATAGAATCATTTTAATTCAGTGATGTAAAAATACTGGGACCAGAGAAAACGTGTTAGAATTTGGTTGTAGCTAACCTACATTATATAAGAGGTGATAAATTTGGGATTGAGATCATGAATCGTCATTCCTCTGTTAGGAATTTTACACCACACACACAATAGGATTAGGACACATTAGGAAATGTGTCATTTTTGTCTTCATCTCTGGAAAAAGAACCATAAGTTCAATCACCTGTGTCCACTGTCCTTGGAACATCAACTTATGATCATCTCATATACTTTTAGCCTCAAATCAGTGACAGGCTTTTTGTGAATGAATACCTGATAAGCAGCAGCTGCACTATTCAGTCACTATTGGACTATAATTTCCTGCAACTTTTTCATAATACAGTGTGACATTCCCATGCAACCGATTATAGAAACATGAATCCAAGTACTTTAAAATGTGTCATGTTTACTTATACACATAAATATAAAATTACATTTCCTTTGCATTTAAGGCCTTGAAAAAACATAGCAGATTTGACAACTTGAATATGCAAAGCCTATTATTTAATTATACAAAGAAAGAATGATGAAGATGATGTGAAAGGTTTCAAGATGGGGGGAATATGAGAGTAGATCAGACACATCTCAAACAGTGTGAAACGATGCGGAAATAGTGATAAAATATGTCCTGTTTCATCCAGCTGTTTTTACACAGCTCACTGGAGACCATTATCACAATTACCCAAAATAATATTTAGCTTAAATGATTGCAACAGGGCGATTATGTCATGATACTTGTAAAAAGCTGACTGCTCTGCTGTGGTGAAAACTACAGCTGCTTACAATGTGGAAAGTTGTATTTTTGCATCAGAAATCAACAGCATGTACCAGTGCTATATATGAAACCGAGACAATAAAAAAAAAAAAAAAGTGCAGTTTTGAACTTAATAATACTTGTGCACAATAGTCACAGAGAGAAGAATGCATGGAGTCAGAGCGAACTGGGCTGCCTGTCCAAACACCACATGATGCCAAGGATCTCTGGCCAGCTGCTCATACTCTCACATATGGAGGAAACCTGCTGTAGGAACGTACCATTACCATTCCACCGCTTCAGTGGCGGCGGCAGAAACCTTCGAGTTGGGTGGCGGTGGGCAGAATTAAAAGACTTCTACTCGATTTATTCAGCAGTGAGGTTTTAAATATAGACTGTGGCGTTCCAGTGCACTATTGAACTTCTGAATAAGGCTAAAAGGACTTGAGAGCTAAATGGAATTGGAGAGATTAAAAAAAAAAAAAAAAAAAAGATTAAAAATGGAAAATGCTCAGCAGGATATGAGAAAAAGCCACGCTCGCTCATGGTCTCATACCTCATCTGTGCACCAGATGTAAATGAGCAACCAAGCAATGCTTTTCAGGGGAAATGAAGCCGTGCTGGATGGACGTTGACCGACTGTGCACGTTCAGAACGCATATTAGCGTACACAAAGATGAGCCGTGGCAGGTGGAAGTGGCGGCGGTGATAGCATCGGTGCTCCTCTGGCTCTTTGAAGCAGGACACAACAACTCGTGATAATTGAATTCCTTTGAAGAAACACCCCTAAGACGGACACTCCGCAGGCCGCATTCTGACATGCTCTCATGTGGGTGTATCGCTTTCACACATCATTTCTCCCGCTTAATATCGCTGGAACACTGACCCGCTCACCTCACAAACGTCGTTTTGTGTTGGAATGTGTGATCATGAATCGTGCAAAATGGGGAAACCACTCTGTTTAATCTGCAGAGTTTGGGAGATGCAGGTGCTCTGAGGCCATCATATGATCCGTAACTCTGCGCTCACGTGTCAGCGTACACCCCCACTGGCTCTGTCACAGCCCCCATTCATCCACGAAATCAACATTCACTCATCTGTAACAATAACATCATTGGAGCCTGAGAGTACGTCACAACTGCTGGGTCAAAAACACACAGAGAAAAGGAGACATATCTCATGGCCTGCACTAAAAGCCTGACACAAGGGACAGTATTGTTGTGCCGTCTTTCTGACCTCTACAGTTGTAGCGTGACGCTGAGCGCAGAGGGAGGGGCATAAGCTTAAGACCCATATGAGGGCATCAGGGCGCTGGACTGGACTGCACAGCACATGACGGGGCTGCGTTAAATCACAGCTAAAACTACGGCGTTGTGTGGAATGTGGAAACATGCAGTACCATGCAATACTTCTGCAATGTCACAATACATTTCATAACATTTCCTTTCCAGAGTCCAGAGTTGCATTAATTCATAAAGACTCAAACATCCACCACCTAACCCTAACCCTAACCCTAACCCTAACCCTAACCCTAACCCTAACCCTAACCCTAGTCCCCTGATCTAAAATGTTTAATAATAATGTTTCTTCTTCTTTTTTCTTTCTTTCCTTCTCTCTTCCTTATGTGTGTCTTGGATCAGCTGTCTCTGGCCCACTCGCGGTGGGCCAGCAAGGTCACTTTATCTTGTATGTATGTAATTGTACTGTTGTTTTGTGAAAAATCAAAAATAAAATAATATAAAATGTTTAATATCTGTTGATCCACTGATCCTATAATCAGTCTGTCATCTTTTCCTGGTCATCAGACATGACCCATTTGGATGTTCAGAGGCTCCATCGTGAACATGGAAACACTGTTATGAAAAAAAAACATAAAAACATGGAGTATGATAAATGACAGTGGATGGAGACACTTGTTTTATGTTCAGTTACTGATATATTTTGTTGGAAAAGTCAATTTTTCCTCATTTTTTTCTGATTTGATCTCATAACCTTTGAATTTACTCTGACCTTTTAGGAACATCTACATGATTATTGAATTAAATATAAGAAAATACTGGTTTTTACTGAAAAATGCAAAATACAGAGGACAATAAAATAATAAATGATGATAAATGAATTGAGAAAAACATTAAATCATTTGAAAGTTGTGACAAAAATAGCTATGGGTCTTTAAGGGTTAATTTTTTGCCCCAGATCTTGTATTGTTGATGGAGAGTCAGACTACTGTGTAAAGTCTCCATCATATCCCACAGATTTGCACTGCGGCTCAGGTCTAGGCTCTGTGGTGGCCAATCCATGGCCAAACTTGTTATTCATAGAAAACTGGATCGTTTTTCCCTTTGTCCCCAGAAGAATGTAGCCATCTTGAAACAAGGTAGCTGAAGATGTGTGTTATATAGAGTTAAATCTATACACTATACAAAATGAAAAACAGTAAAATACGATCTAGTTTTCTAATATATCCAAATGAATAACAGGTTTCAGGGCCACGTATTGCCTAAAGTGCAAATAAAATGAACCACGGTAATATTATTTATCATTTAAGGCCCCCTTTACACTGTGCAAATAAAGCAACTGAAACCAGAATAGGGAAAATGAATGAGCACGATATACTTCAGGGTGTGGATGAAATGAACAGATTTGCTCAACCTCACACATCAATAATTAGCCAAGTATAGAGAGGCAGTGTTTCCCCTACTATTATATTAGTGGGGCGCCCTGCCTAACTTTAATGTCAAGTTCATTTCATTTTATTTTAGCCACAACAAAAGTACATCAATTGGAATTATAGGGGTGCAAAAATGCATGGGGCGGTCTGCCCCCCATGCTGTTAACCTAGGGGAAACACTGAAGACACTTTAAATTGGACTGATCGCAAGAAATGGCGTTGTATGTCACACTAGTTCTTAAGGCATTTGGCGTGCTATACCTACGCATTTTCGACCTGTTGTGTGTTATTCAACGGCATTTGATCGCGTGTCAGTTTATACCCAGATCTCCGGCTCAGATAACCCTAACCCTCAGTGTGTGGTATTTGACGCATCGATTCAGGTTGGACCGGGGGCTGATAACAGTGTGAACGTACGCGCGGAAAGCTTATCATGTGTACAGATGTGAGTCATGATATCACGTTGCTTTAAATACTGGGGATCACTGGTAAATAGTATTTAGTAGGAATAAAGTCATCTACAAACTATCACTACTTTTTCCTTTTTTTTGGTTATTAACTTTCAACCTCAGTTACTGGAAAGCAGAATGGTATGGAACATGGTCTCCATCAGCTGATGGGATTTGTACAGATCTGGTCACATGACCTATGCTTGTCATACTTTAGTCACGTTACATGGCTGTTCTAACACCAAAAACAACACAGAGAGGGTTTATAAAACCTCTCCCCCAACAAATGATCACTTGTTATAGTGTGAGCATGCTTAGGTCATGTGATAATAGCAAAGTCTTGTCCTTGTCAACTGAGCAATCTCCATTTCCAGAAAACACTATGCAGCTGAAACCACAGGAAATAGCTTGTGTGTGCAACTTTTTGATAAAGCTACAGGTTAGAAGCAAAGGTTTGTATATGTGTATGTATATGCACTGTCAATGAATATGAACTGAAATAATGAGAGTTGGAACTGTCTTTAATTGAAAATGTTGAAAAAGATCAAGAGCACCATTTCCCCAAGTATGAAAAAGCCTGAATGTGTGTTTCCTGTGGGGTAACTGGAATACTTCTGTAACTCAGATTGGAGGTTATATAAAGTGGCAAAATGTTGGAGGATTAGCGTTGGGCGGCTGTGGCTCAGTTGGTAGAGCGGGTCGTCCAATGACCGAAGGGTTGGCGGTTCAAATCCTGGCTCTGACTG
>JAPQRQ010000017.1:22079107-22097330 GCA_037367365.1 Apogon talboti | reverse complement strand
TACATCACTTCATAAAAATGGTTACTGAACTCCTCATGAGCAGTTTTATAACAGCATGTGAATGTGTTTTGCAATATTTTCCCGGAGCCATGTGTTCTTGTGACCCGGTGTCCTGTGGAGATTGTGTCTCTCACCAGTTGTTGCCTGAACCCGAGACGTCTGTGAGGAGCTGCGTGCTGTCAAACACTTCTCTGAGCGGACCCTGTAGGATCTCTTTGACCACACCCTCCTCCATGTCCACGAGCACCGCCTGTAGATTCACAAACGTGACCATGAGAACAGCTCCGACATGTCCCTGTTATTATAGGATTTGTAACCTTAACCAGAGGACCTCAACTTTAACCTCAGCCATCCATTACCCACAATCAAACACTCACACTGACCCTGACTTTTACAGAAACCATTACAACTACAGAAACCTTTATAACTGCAAAGGCTACAATCTAAAAACAAAAAAACTTTCTCAAACTGATGTTTGGAAGAACTTACTCTGGCCTTCAGATGCTGGATTCTCCCACCAACACCAACTGCTCGTCCGTCACTTTTCCTGCAAAACATCACATTACAGACACAAGACAGTTTTAGAGCAGCATGGGTGACACACGCTTCAAGTTTGAGCCTATGTGTTTTAGAAAGCAGGTGATTACCTTGAATCCACATTTCGGAAGAAACTACTGAGAGCCTCATCGTATATTCCTTTCTGAATAACAGACAAGTGTAAGATATCAGTGATGGTCATGGATAGGACTGTAATGACTGCCCTGTCCTAATTATCTGAACCAACTGGAATCTACTTTGTCAAACTGTGATAATTGTCTCTGTTCAGGAGTACAAAAATAGCTGAAAAAAACTCACAGAAATGTCATATTTCATTACTATTTCTATATCATTAATCCCTGGACATCCACCGGATCACTGGCGACCCCTCTAAGCATTATCATAGACACCCTCACAATGTTAAGTCATAAACATAGTACTTGTGCCAGTAGAGGCATGCTATACTGCCTATACATGCTACCATTAGGAGGCTTAAATTCTCCCTATTTTTGCTATTTAGGTATTTTGATGCAAATCATCAGCAATAAGAAACAATTCATCATAAAGTCACGACATGAGACATGATTATTCATGTTCCTTTAGTCCAGGAATGGTCAATTATGCTTTAAGGAGGTCCAAATAGAGAAAAGTTCCATGAGTATAGGTCCAAAGCGTCATTATGTTTAATTTGCATTATAATTTAGCTCTACATTATTTATATATACAGTATATATACCGTATATATAAATAAAAGATACATTGTCATTGTATCAATGTTGCTCACACAGCACTTCAAACATGCTAAGGGAAAACAGAACAGAATAGAAGATACTTTATTTTTCTATTCTATTCTACTCTGTATTTAAGCCACTGATGTCCAGTTTTTGATTATAAGGCAGAACAGAAATATATTTTTTTTACCTCCGCTAAGGAAGTTATGTATTCACTAGGGTTTGTCTGTTTTTTAGTTAGCAACATAACGCAAAAAGTTCTGGACAGATTTTAATGACATTTTCAGGAAATGTCCGAAATGGGACAAAGAACAAGTGATTAGATTTTGGGGGTGATCCAGATCATCGTCTGGATCCAGTATTTTTTTTATGGCATTTTCAGTTGAATAACCTCTCAGCTGGCATGTCTGTTTCTGCACATGACATTTGACACCATGTCAACGTGGGCCTATTGCTTATCTGTTGCTAGGTAACCCACTTCAAGGGTATTATTTGTTACTGCTGAAAAGACATGTTGCCTTGGCGGAGGTCTGCGCTGTCTGAGTGCTTTTGTAGTTACTTATGTATTTCAGTGTTCAATATCAATAAATGGCTCTTCCTCTTCATTGGGTGTACTTACAGTATATGAAGAAAGCACAGTCTCATACTATGGTAGAAGCAAAAAAAAGATCAGATAAAGACAATTTAATCCTTCATCACATATTATGTGTATGCTCTACTTGAGGTTTAACGTTGTCACCATTCAACTAATTTACCAATTACTTAAAATGTATAGCTTTTACATCAAATTTCAGCAATAACAATGACTGAATGAGTAAGGACTACAGGATTAGATACAAACACTCCAAAGGACCATTAATAATCATATGTCTCATATGTCTTGACTTTATGATGAATTGGTTTTTAGTGTTCATGATTTCCATAATACCCAAATTGTAAAAACAGTGAGAATCTAAGACTTTTACTTATATGAAGCATGCCTATACTGGCACAAGTAATATGTTATTGACTTAATCACAGTTTCCTCTGGGATTAATAAAGTATTCTGAATCTGAATTTAATTACAAAATTGAGTGGTTACTGCTCTAGTAATGCAGGCAGTGCTAACTTTCCACACCTACCCAGTGGATGAAATACCGTCACAATGTAGGCTTGATTGGGTTTCTTTACTTACTTTATTGACATGTGCATGTTCTCTTAAAGCCAGATCCCAAAACCTGCAGCCAACCTGGTTACCACACTGTCCAACTGCACAACACGAGTTCAAGGTTTGGTCAGTGTGGTTGAAAATAACGTTTTTAGTTGTTCACAGTTAACAGACTGATGTCAGGTTGCAATAAGTCGTTACATAAAGAATGTTAGGTACATTAATGAGCCTCATATTACATCCCTACCTGTTGTTAGCCCCTTGACACTGTTAGCTAACGATGGTTTAGCGTTATTTCAGAGAATTAAACTCACCCTGGACCACGACAGACTGTGTCATGTCAGCAGACCCTCACAGAACCCCGTTACAGCGACGCTCTAAGTCATAGTTATTTTTAAAATGCACTTATTCGGCTACTGAAAACACAAAGTTATGGGTTTTGAACGCTTTGGAGACTCGCGCCTCAGCAGTGTTTGGTCGAGTGCTGATGACGTATTGTCATGGAAACGACGTACGCGGATGTGCAATACGTATTACGTAGGCAGAATGGCGCTCATACTAAAATCTACATCAGTATTTTATTATTTGTTTTAATGTTGTTTCTTATTTTTTGTACTGATAACGACAAGAAAGACTGAATCGTCTCCTTCTACGTGTATATATAATGTAGAGAAACGAAACAAGTGTAAATTATTGAAACATGAAAAATATATACTTATCAGTTTTTATGAATTTTGCAGTCATTTCACAAATGTACGTTGCTGCTGCAGACGCAAAGCTTATACCACAGAAATTCATAACTATGGGCATTAAACAGAAAAAAAACCCCAACAACATCAGAACAGGTTCGTTCCACGTTTAATATTTTGTTTTTTTCCCTTTAAGATTGATAGTGCAGAGTATGTCCACTAGAGGGTAGTGTTGCTCTATGTAGTACTAACATGACATCTTTCAAAACCATCCAGCATCTAGATCAGGGTTTTGTTTGTCACAGTCTTGTACTGTTCAGAGTTCATGTCTCTGGTCCCTTTACATTTATTATCCTAAATGTCACAAAGCTGTAATGGTGACAGGGGGTTGTCTTTAGGCGTCACTGAGTTAGAAAAATGAAACAATAAGCTGGCAGATACATAAACTGTGAAATTTCAGCTTTACCAACACAAAATCTAGCTCCCTCTGATTTTCTGCATCACTTCAACAAAAAAGAAAGCTTGGGTTTCTAGTGATCATAAATGAAACACACAACACAGTAACATGTTTTTAAAATGTGATTTATTTTTCAGAATAAAAACAATACAAAAAAAAAGAAATTTGGAACAAAAAAAAAGTGCCATTGAGGTTATAAATTACATTATAAAGTGGGGGTAAATCATAGAATGCTTAGACATTGAATGTATCTTTGATATTTAATATACACCATGAGATCAGGTTTTCCACATGAATGACAAAGTGATAGACTTCAATGATGATTCTCCTCTGTAATTTTGGATACATTTGGCTGTATTTTTAGTATAGGACATTTTTATGTAAAACAACAAATCGGGGGACATATATAAACAGACATATACAGTAAGCATTGCAGGTACATAACTTGTCTGGTTATATGTACCTGACAGACAGGTTTGTACTGTGTTTGGTCAGTGCTGTTGAGGGTAATGGAGGTGTTTATGCTGCTGGACAGGTTCCGACGCTCACTCCTCCACTGACCAGAACCGCTTTGCTGAAGCTCACTCTGCTGTTGTTGATCACCAGGTTTTTAATACATCCCACGTAGGGGTTCCTGGTGCTGATGTTGTCTGGGAGGAAGAGGTCTGGGACAAGGAGAAGAGGAGATGGGAGATTAGAGCTGGGTGGCATTAGTACAACAACGAAGAGAAGGAAATCTGTTTGGGACCGCTCACCTGGAGCTCTGCCGACGAACACCGGCTTCCTGGTGTCAGTAGCGTTGGGGTTCACGGGTCCCACCACATGGTTGACCTCAGAGTCCACATCCAGCTGGACCACGTTGGCGTTGCGGATTACTGAGATAAGACAGGACAGAACACACACACTTAGCTCTGAAAGCAAGACTGTGGTTTTTCCATTAACAGCATTAAGATTTTCTTTTCTATCTTTTGAAATCAATTAATTTCATCATTCAATATTCAAGGATTAATTAAACATCTTATTTTGTTAAATACCACACATCATTATTTTCACATTTCTTCTCCTATTTTATTCATTTTTATGATAAACTGTGACAAGTTTAGTAAAAAAAAAAAAAGAAGACAAAAATCATTATGGTTTTCCAGTTATGATCCAGAAACAAAATGATGACAGACAGATGGACAGAAAATATAATAAAATATTATAAATTATAATATTCATAAATAGAATATTTCATGATTACCTAAGATAGATAATGATAATGGACATTTACTTCAGAGCTATAGCAAAAGAAACATGCTCAAAATAACTATGGTGTGTGACTGATGACTATTTCAATAGTCGACTAGTGATCGACTACTGTTACGACTAGTCGACTGGTCATTATATTTATTGCAGCAGTAAGATACATTCGTTTTCCTTTAAAATTTGGTGCACAACAATTAGAATGCATAACAAAGTTTGTTAAACAAATATTCAATTCTATATTCAACAAATGTTGTAGCATCAATAAAATACTTTTTTCCCTTAAACAAAAGTGCATTTTGTACATTACAATTCCAATGCCTAACAAAGTTTGTTAGACAAACAATTAAATACACAAGAGTTGTAATCAGCAATAAAATAAATATTTTTTCTTAAACAAAAATGCATAAAGTCATTAACAACTTGTCGACATAAATTAGCTG
Organism: Apogon talboti; assembly: GCA_037367365.1. Lineage (NCBI taxonomy): Eukaryota > Metazoa > Chordata > Actinopteri > Kurtiformes > Apogonidae > Apogon > Apogon talboti. The sequence goes on along the minus strand of JAPQRQ010000017.1, from coordinate 22,092,081 downwards.
TCAACTAATTTTACGTCAATTGCTTGTCAACTAGTTGACCAGACGTTGCAGCCCTGATTAGAGGATAGTGAAATTCTTGTGTTTTATGATGATCATAAACAAGTTAACTGAAAAATTCCTGGAGTATAAATAATGGGCTTTATATCATTGGACTATCTAAAAAATATTATCTAAAAAATAAAAACTCAGTCAGGCCCCATTAATTTGTTCTATGAGTCTTATATGACGCTGATCTTGATTTCTTGACAGTTAAAGTGATCACGCTCAGAGGTTTATGTGGTCAGATACCACTGAGGTCCACTGATTAACAGGGTTACTGGTTATTTACTATGTGTTATTCTTGTCCTGCTTTGCTCTTTTAGTGTGAGGTGTGTACGTTCCTCATGTCCACCATTCATCAAGTCAAATATTTATTATTATTCTTGTTATTCTTGTGCACAGCCATCGTGCTTGTTCCAACATGTGGAATCCTCACCTGTGATTCTGTGCCAGCTTCCACTACACAGACCCTGAGCTGGTGACACTTTAGTGAAGAACTCATGGGTCCCATCATTCACAAGAACCACCACCTGCAAACACACGCCCATAGCTGATCAATCGTCTACAATATAACCGTGTTACATTTAGATCACCATAATCTAACCTGTGAATGTATATTTGTCTGTGATAAATGTGCTCCTGACTCACCGCTCCCTGTTGGATGTACATGGAGAAATAACCCTCCGCTGCGCTCACATGCAGTAACACTCCAGACGCCACACGGGGGCGCAGCTCCATCTCCAGCTCAAACTTCAGCCCCAGGTCGAATGCTTCATCTGAGGGAGGGATGAGGAAACTGCACTGACTGTATGGACTGGATCGGTTAAGACTCAGTCTACACATGGTCAAAGCCCTGAGGGGTTTATGCTCTTTCTAAATCACATCTAATGAATAGAGTGTAACGGAACACATGACCGTTTTGCTGCCAGATATAAATGATCTTACCTTCTGAGGGAGAAAATCTGCACTAAATTCACATTTTGCCAATTGTGGACCTGTGCGTACATGGAATAATATCCCTCTGCTTTAATTTCACATTGAGGAAAACATGGCATTGGTTTGTTATCGACTCACCTAACATGACATAGCCCCCTTCGGCGGAGAAGTATGTTCCAGCCTCAGAGCGACCCTCAAAGCACTGAGTGACCCCAAAGGTCTCGGACACTGACGACAACCACTGACCGTCCAGCTGAAGGTTCTTCAGGCAGCCAGTGAAGCTGTAGGCGGAGTTTCTCTACAGGGATACATGAGGAACACGGAGAACATTAGAGCAATGATTTCCAACCACAGGTCCATGTGCATGGGTTATGAATGACACACAACAGTTATGCAATAACTAACTAAATAATTAACTTAATTAAATAACTAACTAATCTGGCCATCAGGAGACAGTTGAAACCTCCTTAGCTCTGTCCCATCAACCACAGACCAGACCCACATTTACAACTAGTGGGTCCTAACCAAAAAGAGCATGGGTTTAGTTTAGTTTAGTCATAATGTAAAAGAAAATCTGCTTTTACATGTCAATAAACCGACCACATCATGAATGAAAAGGAGCGGAAAGAAAAACAATCTTATATTTTCTGCCTTTTTAACAAAATACTTGTATGTTTACATTAATAATTCCAAACAAAATTGTGAAATCAACCTCTTAATATAATATCTGCCATCCCTTACTGTTGCAATTCATCATTTGCAAAAAAAGAAAAAAAAATCTAACAATTTAGTGTTTAATTTGTCATTTTCTTTAACCTTTACCTAAGAGCCAAGCACTATAGAAAGAAAAAAATAACAAAAAAGCTCAAAATAAGCATAAAAAAATCAAACAATAAACAAAAATACATTTTAGATCATTTTAAACATGCAAACATACACATTACACTAATTTACAAAGTGTATGGTCAAAAACAAACAAAAAAAATCTTAACAATGGACTTTGGTCTTTTGTTGGATTTCTATTTTGGCCAATAACTTAGTTTATATAGTTAACTTTATGCAGGATGGCAGAGCAGAAATATGACCCTCAATATTTTATATATGGATAGCTATAGTGGAGATACAAGAAGAAGCACACCTACTGTTACACATAATGACAGAGGACATCAACAGGTTATTTAATATAGTAAATATCAAAAAGTTGACACTTTTCTAAAAGGTGTTTAACCCATAAAAACCCAGAACTATATTTTGTGGTGACTTCCAAATGAATTTTTCTCTACATGTAACCATTACCAAGTGATTTATCACCATATAATATAACATTATCCTTTGCATTTCTGTAGTGAAAATCATGTATTTTCTTATATTTAATTTACAGATCATTTAGATGTTCATTAAAGCTCACAGTAAATTCAAAGGTTATTAAATCAAAACAGAGAAAATTGAAGCAAAAAAAAAATCTCATTAAATCTACATATAAACAAGTGTCTCCATCCATTGTCATTTGTCAAACTACATGTACATGGGTTTTACTGGTGAATCAGCGTTGCAGAAGATGGTGGTGGTGTTTTCATATTCACTTTCATATTCCAAAACAGACATTTGATTCTGTTGAAAAGCTGAAACTGCATCTTACCTCATTATTTACATGTACTGATAGGATTAGTGGATCAAAAGTTATTAAACATTTTACATCAGATGATGCTTTTTGATCTTCAAGAGTTAACACTTTATAGGACACTAATACATTTGTGAAATTTTTCAAAATGTTATGTAGAAAATTAAGGTCAATGAAGTTACCATATTTAGTTCCTTACCTGTAAGTGGCAAAATAAATAAATAAATAAATATCCATGTAAGGTGAAAGGCAAATGTATTTTAGAACATTAGAACATGACTTTTCTAACATTAGACCAACATCAGTGCTGATCCAGACACCTGTCAACATCCACATTAACCCTTTGAACATCATTACTTACATTAGTACCATTACTTCATGGTACCTAACAAAGCAGGTACACTCACTGTTCATGCAGAAGTGGACCTTACAGACCCTGGAGACCACATTGGACCTCAAATTGGTGACTCACTGTTCTCACTTGAACTGTTGCTGTCACTGTCTTGTAATGTATGTGGAAATGACTAAAAATAGTCACTTACCCGATAAAGGGTTAAAGGCATGAGAAAGTGAAGATGAGTTCGGTGGGATGGGTTTAACTGTCATATGCATGGGTGTGTGTAAACAGGAATGTCAGTGGAATATTCGCTTTCGTTAGCCATGTGAGCATCTTAGTGTGAATTTGGTCTTTTTCAGAATAAGGACAAAAATGTAACTTAGTGTAACATTAGTACTTTTACAAAAGAATCTCAATTCTTTCACCACTGAGGGAGAGTCAAAAGTACAGTATATTCCTGCATTGATGCTTTGACCCATCCGTAATCAAAATATGAACAAAAACGTAATAATGATCATAATAATGTGTTTATAAGTGTAGAGGATGCTTTGTTGTAAGGGCTTTAGGACTCACAACACAGCTCGCTTCGGTCCTTTTATTGAAGTGCTGCTGTTTTATTCAGACCTGCAGTTCATATTTCTCATGATCCTTCTTGTGTATGTTTTGAAGTGTGAGCCATACCTGAATATTCTTCTGAGCTTTCCCTGGAGGAACACCTCCGACATAGAGGGGACTGCTGACATGCCAGGAGACGTTTCTTTCCTGAGCTCTGTCTTCCAGAACAGTGAGCCCATCAATAATTAAACGACCCATATTCCCATCACGGATGAAAACAACCTTCAGCAGGAGAAGAGGAGAGGTTGTCACAGTACAAAATATTGAAATCTGCATGTATTGTTCCATACGTTACAGCAGTGGGAGGTGGTACATACATTGTGCCATGTGTCGTCGTTGTATTTCTCGTCACTTTTGATTTTGACTCTTTGCTCTGCGACGTTGAAGGTATATACGAGCTTCCCGTGGGCCAGGAACAGAGCCATGAAGTTGTCCTCTTGAGCGTCAGATATATAAAAGATGAGGCCGAAGGATGACTGGGTCTTCAGGGACAAAGAAAAGTGGGACCTGGGAGGGGAATGGTACATTTGTTCATGTGTACAAATGCAAAAAAAACCCCTAAAGATGTGTCTGGAGAACATGAAGTGAGCATTTGAAGACACTTGACCTTCAGCTTACATCTAAAGTGTCCTTCATTGCACGTACCTCTTGGAGAGGGATTCTGGGAGGTCTGTGTAGTGCTGCCTGCTGTTGGCGATGCCGCCATAGTGGTAGGCTTGGCGCGTTCCTCTGGGATTGGAGGAGAGGTAACAGGGCACGATATCTGCCTCCAGTGGTGCTTCGTCACTCTTAAGTTCCATCAGGCCCAGAGGGACACTTGACCTGTCTCTGCTGACCTGAGAGGGTATTTACTGAAAGTCAGGATGGTCAAGAGAACGGCAACCAAACAACTAAGAAGACACTGACAGATACTGGATTTCTATATAAAACCTACTAGAGCTAACAGGAAAACGATGCTAAATTATTTTAACATTCATTTTATTTCGTCTGGTTTCTTATTAAGTCTGAAAAATCAACTAAAGTATCACTGACTACCGAAAGGCCCAATGAAAATTCACAGGTTTTTCATTTCATTCTATACAACATAATGGACCTACAAGATCTTAATCTTAATACGCCTGCTGGACCAGATAACCTAGAGCCATTCTTTTTAAAATTAGCATCCGATATCATAGTTGAATCATTGTGTCACATTTTTAATCTTACATTGTTATCAAATGACATCCTCAAGGTTTGGGAATCTGCTTTTGTTACCCCTCTCCTAAAAGGGGGGTGACCCAACTGTTTTAAATAACTATTGGCCTCAAAACTTCCTGTTCTGGCAAAACTGCTGGAATCCCTGGTCTGTGAATAAGTAAAAGATCATATTGCCACAAACTCTATTCTGTCAACATTTCCATTCTGGTTCTTGTAAAAATCATAATACGACCACTGCTGCCTTGAGGTTTGCGAATGATGTTGCAGACGCTCTTCATAACAAGTAATACTGTTTTTTCTTTGTTCATCAATCTTTCAGAAGCTTTCGATACTGTCGACCACTCCACTTTAACTGACCGTCTTATACCTATTGGTTTTTCAAATCAAGCACTTGAATGTTTTAACAATTATCTCACAGACAGAACCCAGACTGTTCACACAGAGGGTCCACAGTCAAACTTCATGCAAATACATAAAGGGGCTCCACAAGGTTCAAACCTGGGCCCTTTGTTGTTTATCATACATTTAAACAACATTGGACAAAATACTGAAGATGGAACTTTTCATTTCTATGCTGATGATACTGTCATCTACTGCTATGCTCCCACTACAAGAAAGGTTTTTGAAAGGATTCAGCTTTCGACAGAGTACAGGAACAAATACAACTTGCAAAGGAAACAAAACTCATGATCTTCACAACCTCAAACACAGTAAGGTCAGCTCAGTCAGAAATTATGGTAACAAAAACAGGTCATAAATAGGGCTGGTTTCTACTTTTAAATATCCAGGGTTCCTAATTGATGACCACTTGTCTTGACTCAACCTTTTTACCTGTACTTTATATGAATGCACCTGCCCATTCTCTTCACCCGTTGGACAGGGTTTATCATGGGCTCTGAGACTCATTACAAACTGTGCTTCTCTCACTCATCACTGTGTTTCTACCGTAAATTAAAGTGGTCATCAACTGTCGCTGGTATATTTTAATTTACAAAGCAATTTTGGAGAAGCATCCTTCTTATTTATGTTTGCTGTTAACCTGGAATCATAGAAGTTATAATCTCCCGCTATATTCTGTCAAACTGTCCAATCTGGGACTATGTAAGTTCACATTCTGTAAAACAGTTGCCATTAGCCATATTGTGATGAAATTGGCTGACTTCTACGTCGGTTGGGATCTACAATGAAGGTGAACAGTGCTCTGATTTCACCTTCTGTGACTGGGCCTGTCTGGTTCTGGACGTGGGTCTGGACAATAGAGCAGCTGGGGGTCTCTGGACCGGACAGTCCTGGAGGGAAGTCTTGACCTTTTCTGTGTACCGCTGGAAGTCCTCTGGCTCGATGTCCCGGTCTTGTCTACACAAACACAGATTGAGTTGGTGACAGTGGGGGAGCATAAAGGCTCACTTATGCTCTCTTTACAGACATAAATAGGTACGTTTCTAACATTGTCAGGTGTTACTGCCTTCATACTTCTATGTGTCTAGTGCATTGGAATGAGTGTTTCTCAATCAATCCACCAGAGAGGGCCATTCTTAATTACCATACTGGCTAAATACTGTACCTCAAAGAAGAGTAAAGTTTTAGAGACGAAGAAGAAGAAAGTCAATAATAACAAACATGGCGACAACAGAGGAGGTTTTCAATGTGGATACTAATGTTGATATTAAGAAGGGTAGCTAAGATAAATATGTAAGTACTTTTTCACAAACTCACAAAGTCGCTCTTTAATAATGATAATAATAATAATAATAATGATCTGTGTCTTTAACATAGAGCATAAATGAGCCCTAAGATTATCAAGAAGTCGCAACACACCGATGAATCTCCATGACAACAAGCTGAATGTCCTTATAGTGTATCTATACTGGTCATTCTTATGACATAACTGTGCTTTGTATATTATTTATGAGCAAGACAGGGAGACTGTGAGAGCGAAAGAATAATGCATCAATAATGTAAAGCGCTTTGGGTGACTTGAAAAGTGCTATAGAAAATCTAATGCATTATTATTATTATTATTAAAAAATCTCCATAAATGCACCACACTGGACCGTTTTAATACGTGAATTACGAGCAGGGGCATAACCTATGGGAAGCAGCCATCGCTGGCCATAAGTGACCATTGTGCCATTGTTGATTCTGGGTGATTGAGTGTGAGTAAACGAGCAGCAGTCAGTGAGCAAGATTGAGTGGAAAGCATGTGTTCAAGAAGCAAACTATGGCTAGCAATTTTGAGGAAATGGGTGTAAATGGTTACCTATTCAATCCAATAATGTGTCATCTTAGACTGGTGTCTGCTGCACAGGGTCAGTGACCAGTCGTAGCACAACCCAACTAATCGGACAAATCAACGTCTCTGCATCACTGCCAGTGCTGGAACAGCCCGTGAAGGAGGCAACGTGTCTCTGACCATGCATGATGATGGAGCAGTGACTTAGTAGTTGACAACGGGCTATGACGTAACTTATCTGATGGAACCGCTAGTATTATACGTGATCTTTGGAAATAGCTAGCAATGAAAATATTCTACAGTAACCCTTTAAGTACTCAGGTCTGAGGTTATTTGCGAATGTGGTTGGTGGAACGTTTTACATCATTTGCACATCAACTGTCAGTCACAAAAGCACCAGACTAGTGTGTTTCTTTACCTGCTGATATATGCGTAGGAGATGCAGCCTGTGAAGTTCTTCATGCTGCTGCTTGGAGTCCCTCCATAGTAGAACGTCTTCAAACTAGACCCCGATGAGGACCTGGTGGCTGACGCTGGACGTTTCTTCTCCTGCTTGTCTTTGTCATCCACCACCAATGAATATCTGAGGTGAACAGTCCAACAAGTCACTTCAGAAAGTAGAATTTTTGTTTCTTCCAGCTACAGAACCTGCATACTGATCTGTATACAGTACATCATCCTAAAGACATCATTTCCTGTTTATATACCTTTTTCTCTGGCTATTTTCATTTCCTGTACTTTTACAGCAGTTAATAGACAGTATCTCTTTATAATTTGACAGGTATAATGAAACGAGCCATTTGATAAATTGACTTAATGACTTAAATTAAATCTCTGCAACATTACAACTGTGAATTTCTTCAAACCACAGATACATATGTGGTATTTTTGTTGAAGTTAGTATGTGAACATGGTTTGTTTTAAATATTACTAGACATCGTGAATCATTTTTTTACTAACTCATGTAATTTTAGGTTTTACAGTGTTTTGATTAGGGGTAGGAAAATATCTTTGTTTGATTAAAATATCAATAAATATATTCTGAGTCTTTCATCCAAATATAAGACATTAATTGTTCAGAAACATTGACATTAAGTGCAACTGTGGCTTTTGTCAGCATACAATTGTAAAACTTTATGGTAGAAAATGGGCTGGATGATAACGGACTGATAACATTTACCATATGATATTATTATGTCATTGAAAATTTGAGAGAGTGCCTAAATTCACTAAAAATACATAAAGGCAGAAATAATGAAATGTTATGTGCTGTTTTTTATGGAAGTTTTGTTGGCAAAGTCAGAAAACTCAGTACATTTGTTCTTTTCTGTGCACATGAATCTAATATTGCTTTACTGACCCACTGTAGAAGCTCAGTGAACACATCACAGCTCACTTTTCTGTCAGTAAATCTAGAGGTACATATTTGTATTTGTCTTCGTCCATCTGTAGAACTGTCCAGTAGAAGAGTCAAACACTTACTTCTGATTGTTCACTGAAACCACTAAGAAATGCGTCCTTCCATCACTGTATTGTTTCTTGTGTGATTTGACTTTTGTGCCTCTGTTGTTGAACACCACTCCTCCGTTCTCCACGGAAACACTGAACTCATCGGTCTGAAGTGGGAGAAAAGAGTCGTTTTAAGTCAGTCAGGAAACGTGCATTTAAGGGAACTATGGAACCAAAAACTTGATTTATAATAACATTATTCTTGTGAGGTTAACTGCTTTGACATGTGGTTTTACAGATGTGTGGATACCCCGTCTCGGTGGTAGAACAGGAGTCCGCTGGGCTGGAGTGTTCTGAAGTTGAGGCCTCCTTCAAAGCTGTCGAAGGGGGTGATCTTCGCTGTGGAGGCCAGGTAGCTCTCTCCAGTCAAATAGGCTTTACGCGACATCTGTCACAATGAAAACACGTCTCACTTTCATCACCTCCTTTCAGCTCACAGTTCAGTGAACCCCCAGAGGAAATATCGACTGACTCGCAAACGCCGCTGAACTTGAAAAGCCAATTATTCTCTCTCAGGTCCTTGTGTGATCCATTCATGAGTAATACTTCATGTTGAATCTAGAGAGGCGTATACTGTATATAAGCGGTGCCGAACATACGGCCCGTGGGCCAAAACTGGCCCTCCAAAGGGTTCAATCTGGCCCAGAAAAATATACGGTAGACGTTAACAGTCAAGGGTGTCACTGAGTCCTGGAAAGTTGTTTTGATCATAAACTTAAATGATATATTTTTCAGTTCCAGATGTCTGTTACTAAAGTTTTTGTGCATTTGTAAATCCACTGTGATCTGTAAGTTGTAATGTACATGTATAAATGATAAACTAAGGCATAAAATTATTAAAATTGTACTTATTTTTCTTAAGAAATTTCAGATTGTTCATGGTTGTTCAGGTTATTCACATTTTTGTGTTTAAAGTTTGTAAAGGTAAACATTTTCACAATAACTTTACTGTTTTGTGCACTAAAAAGAAACATTTGGAGTTAAAATAAGATGAGATGAGATAAGATAAGATAAGATAAGATAAAATAAGATAAGATAAGACTCTATTTATCCCACCGTGGGGAAATTTCTGAGATAACAGCAGCAATGTACAACAAGCAAGTGCAGAGAAAAAGACAGGTAGAAAAACCACAAACAAGTGAAAAATAAAATATATTTGTATTTATATAAATATTTATACAAATATAGAATAAAAAATTTAATTCAATATTACTTCCATGTTAACATTATGGTTGCACATGCTCATGGTGTGATATGGGGGGTTACTGTGAACTGTTATAGAGTCTGATGGGGAGGAATGACCTGTGGTATCGTTCCTTCTTGCACTGGGGGTGTAAAAGTCTGTCTGGAGTTGTCATTATTTATAGATTATTATGTTATTATTTTACTGGGCGTCTGTGGCCCCTGAACTGAAATGAGTTGACATCTGTGCTGTATATTCTGTGTGACTGCAGTGAAATGCTGGAGGGAACACTCACAAAGGACTCCTCAGGGCAGCCGCTGCTGATGCCGATGGTGCCTGGCTCCTCCAGAAGGTTGAAGTCTTTCTTCTGGAACTGGAATCCTTTAACGCAGCCTTTTAGACCGACCACAGAGGACAGTTCTGACCTGGACAGACAAACATGGTCTCATTAGTTCATAAAAGTCTGTTTTAGAGTCATTCTCTGCCAAAGTGAAACACACACATACAAGCTTTGACACAAATGCCTTTTTAATCAAACTTTGTCATTTAAAGAACTAATGTCATTTAATGCCATCTGTGTCCATCTTAGGCCAGTTGTTCTAGGAAGGTCATAGGTCAGGTGTTAAACATAGCATATGCACGTGTGTAAATAATAAGCTGAGGCATAATATTGTTAAAATTCTACATAACAACTTTTAGTTCATGGTTGTTCATGTTATTCACATTTTTAAAGGATAGTTTGTATGTTTTCCTTAATGTAATTTAACTTTTTTCACACTAAAACATACATAAAAGTTTGAAGTTAACATTATTTATAGGGTATTATGTTATTATTTTACTTGTCCAGCCCACTTCAGATCATCCTGGTCTGTCATAGGACATCATAAAATGCTCACCACTGCACTCAGCTTTATTTTGACTCAACTTTATAGTGCAGCAAATAACTAAAACAATCGTTCAGTTTGTAACAAAAGCATGAAATTTGGTACACTTATAGCTAAAGGCATTCCAAAAAGAATTGGATATGGAGGCATCATCACAATTTTTAACATGGCGCCCATGGCAGCCATTTTTCCAAATGCCATGTTGAAAATTCATGATGGCTCCATATCCAAATCTTGTGGGAATGCCTTTGGCTATAAGTGTACCAAATTTCATGCTTTTATCATAAACTAAATGAGTTCTTCATATTTTGGAGCTAAGCTGCTGGACTATTATGACCTGTCATTCAGATTCAGAATGTAAACCCGGGGTGTCAAACTCATATTAGTTCAGGGATCACATACAGTTCAATATGATCTCAGATGGACTGGACCAGTAAAAGAATAGCATCATAACCTATTCATAATGTCGAAAATTTTATATAGGTTTTAGAGTGAAAAAAGTAAAATTACATTATGAAAATGTTTACAACTACAAACTGTCCTTTAAAAAATATGAATAACATGAACATGAAAGAAAAAATGCAGTTTTAACAATATTACTCCTCAGCTTCTCATTTACACATTACAACTTACAGATCACAGTAGATCTACAAATACACAAAACATTTAGTAACAGGCAGAATATTGGTACAATTACACTTACTTCTCTTAAGACATTTCAAGTTGTTCATATTTGTTAAGGTTATTCACAATTTACTGTGAAAGGATAGTTTTTAAACCTAAACATTGCATGTAATTTTACTTTTTACACTAAAACAAAGAGAAAAATTTAGAGTGTCATTATCTATAGGTTATTATGATAGTATTTTACTGGTCTGACCCACTTGAGGTTGAATTGGTCTGTATGTGACCCCTGAACTAAAACCATCCTTGATTGTTAATACCTTCAGTGTAATTTTTGCATTTTACAAATCCACGCCACGGGCCAGACTGGACCGTTTGGAGGGCCAATTCTGGGCCGTGGGCCGTATGTTTGACACCCCTGCTGCAAACCAAAGTACTGCTGTGCATACAGTGTGACCGTCCATTCAACTCACCTGGTGCTGAGGATGTGTGACGGAGCTCCTCCTATGTATATATCTGAGAAGGGCAGTGTCGTTTTGGGATTCTCCATAGATTTAACATGACTCTTGTCTACGAGGAGGATAACCTTCTTCGACTGATGGTAGATCACTGACACCTGAGCAAATGACACAGTACCAACAGTTTCAGTGACACAAAGTGGAACCATTTAAAAGATAAATGACAATGAATCAGTCTTACCTCATGGTATTTGGCATCGTTTATTTGCAGTATTGGTAACTTTTCCTCTAAAAGGTTTGGTCCGCCGCTGAAACCAAAGTCGTACATCAGACGCAGATAGCCATTCTTTAACTCTAGAAGGAAGAACTTCCCCTGAAAAGAACAGATTCATATACGTTAGCCACCTATTTAGCACATGTTCAAGAGATGCCTCAGCTTAACATTAAAGCTTAATATGTTCCTATGGTCCATTAACTGGTATAGGTAATACGTACCCCGTTGACCATGAGGAATAGGACCCCATTGTTTGCAACTGTCCTCACAGAAATGTCAAATCTTGTAACAACACCGAATTTGCCCCTCCTTTCTATGTTGTTGATAAGAGCGTAGCCTGTTCCATCAAACAGGTAGCTGGCAATGCGACTCTGGGAGAAGGCCAACTTGTACCTGGGACACGAAGAGGCAATTATTTAGCAATTCCCATGCATTTCCGATACACTCCTTCATGAGTGAGAGAGCATTACATATATATATATATATCTTTTTTTTCCCCAAACAATTTATTGTCTCTTAAACAATAGAACATACATAGGAAATAAACATCACAATATACAAAATATCAGACATACCAAGACATAAAAAATAATGATTTGATAAAGAAGCTTAAATATGACAAAAATAAATTAACTGTACAAATAGAAACAAAATATAATAAATAAATTAACTGGTATATAAAGATCCAACATTAAGTAGCAATACAGTTTAGTAAAAAGAAAATAAGAAAATACAATAATGTCAAATGGCAGACCGGTTCATTTAAGGTAATTGGAGTAAAATTGAATAGCAGATAGGCATTTTTTATTGTTTGATTCTATATGTTTTATAGACTCAAAATAAATTTTAAGATCAATTAAAAATAATTGAAATGATGAGAATGTTTTGGACATTTTGGCTTTGTGTATATGAAATTTACCCAGTAGTATGAAGAGGATGATTATGTTAAAATTATTATTATGAGAGCAGTAGCCGTAAATAATACGTTTCTACGGTGGCCCTGAAGTGCAAAACACAAACGCAACAGCAAAAACACAACCGCAAAAGACAAAACACAACTGCAA
>JAPQRQ010000017.1:21999046-22011749 GCA_037367365.1 Apogon talboti | reverse complement strand
ATTAATTTGGAAATTATGAGCAATTTAAAAAAGTTGGGGTGTCGAAACACCCCAGGTGACTAACGTAGGGTTAAAGAGAGTTTTCAGGCTCAATTCCATTGCATTAACATTTCACATTTACACCAACTGCAGATTCGTCTCCACAACCAGGTTTGTTGCCATAATTTTTTGGAATAACAATAAAAAAGTGAGCTAATCACAAATAGGTAATAAGTAGAAACTTGAATATGTGATATAGTCGAGAGAGTTGAAGATGAAAGTTGAAACTGTGCCAAACAAGGACAGAGGCTGAATGCTGACGGTGGAAACAGACTGATCAGTGTTGACCCTCCTCAGAACTTCAACGTGCTGATGAGTGCATTCTCTGTTTTGCTACAACTCTCTTCCAGTCTCTGGTTACTGCCTTATTGCTTATACAGGTGTGTGAAGGACAGAAACATTCATCTGTGTCACTGCAGCGACTTTGAACTGAATCCTCTGTAGAGAACAGGAGACCCTGGCCCGTTTTGGGTTTGATTTAAAACAGCGAGGACTGAGTTTCCTGCTGCATCCAGCTGGCCCCGCTGTTTGGCTGGAGTCCTGGCGACCCGATCAGGCCCATCCACGCCGACTCCAGGAGCCGTCCAAGACCCCCACCCCGGTCAGGACCCAGACCAGCACCAAGCAGCGTTGATAGATTAGAAAGTCAATGCTGGACAGGTTTGTGTTCAGAGCCGCTCGTATCAGCTGCATTCAGAGGATCAAACTGCACAAGGTTTAGACTTTTACTCCATTAACAACACACTGACATTTTTTCCGCCGTGTGATGTAACTCAGACTAATGGATCTGTGTCTTCATTCATCTCCATCCAGGATATGTCACTTCAACAACTACTGGATAAATTACACTGAGTTTCCTAAACATAAAGGGTATAACTTTGATTAACACACTCTATTTGTTTCTGACTCTTAAGTTCCGGTTCGGTTGTAGACGATGCATAAACAGGTAAACTTGAAAATATGCTTCAGGTCAGGTTTGTTACCTCTGCCAAGGAGGTTATGTATTCACCAGGGTTTGTTTGTCTGTTTGTCTGTCTGTCTGTCTGTCTGTTAGTTAGCAACATAACACAAAAAGTTATAGATGGATTTTAATGAAATTTTCAGGAAATGTCTGAAATGGGACAAGGAACAAGTGATTAGATTTTTGGGGTGATCCAGATCATCATCTGGATCCAGGATGAATACGAGGGTAATTCAAAAAGTTCTACGACAAATAAAAAAAAAACGTTATTTTTGAAAGTAACAAAATTATTTTTCTACATAACATCCACCTATGTCAATACACTTCTACAAGCGATGTTTCCACCGAAAAATTCCTTCTTGATAGAATTTTGTTGAACTAGTTTGACTCAGTTTGAATTTATGGCATTTGTCTTAGAACTTTTTGAATTTACCTTGTATATATTTTTTTCAGATATGGCCCAATACCCTAGAAGTGGGTTACCTAGCAACAGACAAACAACAGGACCATGTTGCCATGGTGTCAAATGTCATGTGTAGAAACAGACATGCCAGAGGTTATTCAACTGAAAATGCCAGTGGAATAAGTTAGGTGTTAGCCCAGAATCAGACTAAGTGGGTACCTAGTGGGTATAACAAGTGGGTTACCTAGCAACAGATGAACAAGAGGGCAACAGACTTATATATTGCTGTTATTACAGAGAGCTGTGTTGGCAGAGGTCCGCACTCTCCAAGTGCTTTTCTAGTTTATTGCAACATCTCCATTTGGTTTCTGATTTACTTTTCAAAGCCTCAAATTGGCATTTAGTCCACAGCTACATTTTATTTATAGACAAGAAAGTCATTTATTTATAAGTCTGGAAAGTTTGTTGTAAAACTTTCCAGAAACTTCACAGTGTGAACATATGTGACGGGTCTTTTGCATGGCGCAAAACTTTCAAAATCTTATTTCAGCATGTTTTAACTGAAGGTCTGAGAAGAAAGAAGACCTGGACTGTTTACAGGCTGTAGAAAATCTACTGAGAAGATTTGGGCTAGTTCCAGGGGTTTGCATCAAACCAACACAGTGGCGTGTAACGACGCTGGGTCACTTACTTTAACATTAGGGATTTTAATTTGGAAGGAGAGACAGATTTAGAAGAACAAAGGTGTATATTTTCAAATTATGGCCGATTCTGCCTCTTACTGTGAATATTGTGACTGACACCCATGCAGGCCGCTGCTGATCAGCCCGATGAGGTCTAGTCTTGTCAGGTTGCTATATTTACACTGTTAACATTACAGCTCTTCTTCAACACCCAACCAGGTGGAACTGGGGCTTTTGTGAAACATGGAATTGGAGATTAACTCTATTGAATTTTTTTATCCATAAATACACACTAAACAATGGTATCACATATTACAAAGCTATTTAAGCTTGTAAAATATGAATATCAGGGAGATGATAATTCCTCACAACAGGGCGTCTGGTGTGTTTTTTAGGAGCATCCCCTTACGTTCCAAGACATCATCTAAAGGTCAGTCCAACATTTTATTTTCCTTCTTACCAGGATATTCCCTGAAACAAACTCATGACTAGAGCTAAAACAATTAATCGACTTGAATCAATGAAGTAAAATTATATGATAATTCGATTATTTAATTTACTTAACATTGGTTCCACTGTTGTGTTTCACACGGACGCTTATTGTGACGCACATGATGCCAGGATCAAAATAAACAACAGAAAGGCAGAAAATGTCTATATGTTGACTTTTCTACATTGGAACCATCACTTATTCCTTTAATCTCTGAAGCTTTAACACAAACATTAACAATATTTGTCTTTATTTTTTCAGTTGGATGTTAGTTCCATGTTAAGTCCTTAGATATACTTATATACTGTTGTTATTGTTGATGTTATTCTATATAGATATTTTGTACATATCATTTTTTTGGTTGATGTTTGAGCTGGTTCTGGAATAAAGGACAAGTTTGTCATTTTCAAACATGTCTGTTTCACATTTTTACTATTTTTTCTATCTATTTAATTAGTCATTTAATTGAATCTAAGAAAAACAACTGATAGATTAATCAATAAGAAAAAATAATCAATAGCTGCAGCTCTACTCATGACAATCCCCAATCCTCCCTGTACTTGTTTGGTCAAGTTGGTTTTTTTTTTCTTTCTGTACATCAGGAGGAGAAGTTTATAAATGACTTCCTGTTATTGTTGGAGTTTCTTTGAGGACTTCACCACATGTGCACTTTTTGAGAAGCATATGTAACATGCAGATGTCATGAAGTGTGTGAATGAGGGGGGTACATGCCCATTGTACCTGCTGAACTGGTTCCTGGTCTTCCTCTGTGTGTCTGAGTGTATACACAACCGTTAGAGATGAATTTAAATAGTGCCTTTTCAAAACGACAGAGCTTGTTGCAGCAGGATCTCCACATGACCTGAGGCCAAACGGCTTTTTTAATGATGGTATATAATATTTCTCTTGAGATGGGAGGAATCTACAGCACAATACAGTTCAGGAGGAAGGAATGAGATGAAATGGGAGTTCAAGTTGGCATGGAGTCCAAAGAAAAGGAGCTGAAAGACGCGGCTGAGTAGAGTGTGGGAGCTGGTTTCTTGTCTGTGAACTGTCAGGCCCTTTCAGCGCTCCACAGGCCCAGAGCCGACCACAGCGTCCCACTGAAAAGAGCCGGGATTAAGACAGTTAAGAGATAAAGACAAAGAGGACACACTGCTCCTCTTCCCCTGAGAGCCCCCCCCACAGCCACACAATGATGGCGTACAATGGGATGATGTGTTCTTTTGGCCTGTGCCGGATGTGTCATCTCATGCTGCAGCGCTCAACTTCCCAGCATTGTGTGCGGGCTTCTGCCTTTGTGGCCCCGGCAATACTAATACCTTGCAGATATTTCACAGTGGGTGAGTGCTTTCGTTCCCTGGGTCCCAGGGTCAGGAAGCAGGGAGGCCCTACAAATGACTAGAGCCCCCAGAAGCACAACTACAGCGGTGGGGGAGGAGGACGGGAGTGACCTCTGCTCTCACTCCAAAACCGTCTCATTCTTTCTTTCTACCATGTTTGGAAAAGTTCTTGAGCACCTTGTAAATATTTAACTTCGAAGCTCTTCTGAGTCCAAACTAAATATGTATTAATACGGCGTTTGAAATATTAGTTTGCTGCAGAGTTTTACATTTACTCTCTGAAATAAGGCTGCAACTAAAAATTATTTCCACTGTTTTATAATCTATGAAAATGGGGAAAAACAAAATCAGTTCACCCAATGGTCTTGTTTGGTTCAACCTAAAGATATGCAGTTTACTCTAGAGGAGAATTTAAAACGCTAGAGTCTAGAGCTGGGGCTATCAATTATGTTTGTAATCGATTAATCTACTGATTATTTTCTTTGAATCAATTCAATTAAACAATTATTTGAATAGGTGAAAAAAAAAGTGGTAAAAATGTGAAAAAGACATGTTTGAAAATAACAAACTTGTCCTTCATTCCAGAACCAGCTGAAACAACAACCACAAAAAGTATAAAAGTAAAAGGATATGCAGATAATATCTATATAGAAATAACAACAGTATAAAAGCATACATAAAAATATCTATAGATATAATAACAACAAACAAGTCAAGTGACATTTATAAACAATATGTGCACTGCAGTCTTCAACACATCTGGATCCAATTTATTAACTTACTAACAGCTTAAGATGGAACTAGCATCATGTGCATCACAATGAGTGTCCGAGTAAAACACAGCAGCAGAACCAATATTTAGCTGCAGCAAAATTAAGGAAAAGCAGTGTCGATTCAGCAAAATTGTAATCAAATACTTTTTTCAATTGATTTGAGCCGCTAAATCGGTTAATCATTTCATCTCTACTAGAACCACAGATTATTTTGATTGTTCTCCAAGAAGAAGAAGAAGGAAGAAATAAAAATAATATTGTCTTTCCATCACATTCCTGAAACAGCTCCTGGTCTTTTTAGTCATGGGGATATGAACTATGGTCCACATTCAGGCGCAGTCGACAACAATAATGGACCTAAATGTTCTATAAAGTAACAAAAAGAACAAGAGGAGGTCACAGCGACATAGAAACATGTTATATTTGGTGTTTTTGGCGTTGATGTACTGCCCTAAAACACAGCCCTCCAACAACAAAGTCAATCAATTGATGAAAAGTTACTTTTAGGGTAAAACCCTCAAAATTTCTGAACGTCAGTCAGGGGAGCGCTGAAGTCTACCGATGCTAAATAACAAGTGACCAATTCACAGAGGTCAGAACTTACTCTGCATTACATCATTTTCTTGGAGTTCCTTAAGTCCAACTTTCCTGACTTTTTGTGGATTTCTTGATTTTAGGTGCTGATTGGACAAGGCTTTGGGTGAGGTGACCAGAAAAATTGCAGTTTTTGCAAATGTTTCACTTGGGCACCCACCTTTCATACGGTGAAAGAAGTTGAATCCGGGCCCTATGGATATGCAGATGTGATATTTGTCATGACCACTTAGGCCTGTCTGCTGAGACGAGAGCGCAGATGAACTGAAAGACTGGACACAGGAACTGGCTGTATGGGGGCAGTCAGAGGGAACACTGCCCTTGGGCCTACCAAAGCACATTTTTCTCCAATGTCATGGAGATTCCTCTCACTAATGAGCTGTATCCACTAGCTATGAAGTTCTGCCAAATACAGATGGGAGTAGATCCTCTGATTAATTAAATTATGTACAATTTTGTGGCCTGAATAGCTTGAATATAAGCTGTCATGGGACTTTTAAAAGAACCCTAACCTTCACTTAAAACAACAATTAGACAGGTCTGTGCTATCACAAAATTAGGTGGCTTCTAGTACAATTATTAACACTATACAGATATGGTTTCATGACTCGTAAAGAGTAAAAGAAGAATTTGCTGAACTTCTGAAACTCCAAATTGCAGCAGACATTGCTGACATAATGAGTTACATGACTGATTTGTCGAAAAGGCCTGAAAAACAGTCCAATGGATCCCAGTGGGTGTGATTATGTTTGTATGTAACTCGAACCTCAAGCAGGGAAACCAAACCGACTTAAGCCCATGGCACTTAACATGATACATGATCCATGAACAATGCTTTGGTAAACGTATACACCTCAAAGAGCTTATAGGCGATGTTATGCCTGTGGGTCATACCTTCGGTAAGTGGAATGGAATTCAGGGAGGATCTACAGAAGGTACTTAAGGGTGGAGGTGGGTGGGGGTGGATAGTTGTGTCTCCAAATGGAAAAACACCCAAATAGTGGGAGACATTTCTTGTCAAACCATCAAAACAGACACACTGACAACAGACGAGTGTGAGAACTACGCATTATTACATTTCAGTCTCTTGCCTACAGATCTACACTGAACCATAAACTGTCAGAAATGAGCTTGGAAAGCTAATGCTAACCACAGACCTGGAAATTTCAGGTCTTTGACAAATATTAACATACACATAAATTAGAGAATATTAATGTAAGTTTTGTCCAATACACAAAAAACAGCTGTCAAAACCATTTAAGGCCACAAAACGTATAGCTTATGTTGCAGAGTTACACAATCAGGCCAATTATTGTAATTAAGGAAGTTGGGGTGAGCTAATGCTAAATGTTAGCCCAGTGAAATAGTAAACATCAAGCACTGTGTAACTATGTCCTTTTACAGGCTATAACTTATTAAAGGAGCAGAGAAGAAAGAAAGAGAATGAGACAAAAATGACTCCTGGAAAAATAATCTAGGTATTAGTACGGAGTTCATTAATTGATTCTTTTTTTTTTTTTTCTTGGAATCAAACCCTGGACCTTCTTGCTGTGAGGTGATGTTTTGCGTCCAGTACCTAGCGGTCACCAGTGGTATTACAGTTTTAGATGCTTCCACATTGGCTTCACTTTCAAGCCCTCCCACATAAGTGATAATACTCAGTTGAGAACTTGCATGAAGCTTTTAATCTGCATTTTTAAAGCTTGCACTTGGTTCAAAGAAAATGGATTTGCAGTCCTCGGCTTAATAAATTTCTAACGGGGGAAGTGTGCTTTTGTGTGTGAGAGCTTTGAGCTGATAAAAAGAGGCTCCGCTCAAAAGCAGAACATAACAGCTGTTTTAGCAATACACAGAGGTGTGAAGGAAACTTTTTTCATGTTAAGGCCAAGCTACTCACATAAAAGGCTGCTTTCATGGTCCTTGTTTGCAGTAAAAATGGCCACTTACAACAGAGTGAAACTCAGGGGAGGTAGTTCCAGGTGGCCGACACAACGCAGGGAGAAAACAGGTTGGGGTTGGTTAGGGTAAAGAGCTGTGTCTGTTTGGTTTTATTTTAATGACAAAATAGAATTTTATAATTGAAATAACTTAAAAGCATCATCTTGGCCTCAGTAAAAACAACCTCGGAGGAGTGTTTGCATCATTACAGCTGCTCTTCTCAATGAAGAGTTTCTTCTTACATGTGGTTTCAAGTGTTTGAAGCAAAATAAAAGACACGACTCTGGCTGAGAAGGCAGCGTTCTGTTGTCACACTGCAGCTCAGCCAGATTCCAGCGCTGTCGAGTTCAAAGTGGAGTGCTCCCAGACTATCTCGTTCTTGCCACAAGGGACCTCATTTATGACATTCTAAAGCCTAGCAGGCCTGATTTCAACCAAAGAACACCCCATCCAGATTTTCAAAGGGCAACAAAAAGAAAAAAAAAAAAATCCCCCAGCATTTTCAGTCTCAGCTAAAGCTAAAAGCTACGACAACTGCTGTACGCCACTTGGCACAAATCTCAGTCCCAGCCACATGTGTTCACAGTCCTGATGTGTGAGTATATACCCATACTGCACAGGGAGCGCTGCGATCCGGTGGAAACACTACTGAAGACCATGTGGAGGTGGTGCACTTGAAAAGGGGCTTAATGAATTCATAAGTGTAACAGTATGAAGTGGTTCTGAATGGGAGGCCGGCCTGTTTGATGTGACTGCTGCCAACAAGCTGACTGGAACCGGCCCTTTGCCAACATAGAGGTTAATGTATTTCTGTGGCAACACGGCTCCTGTCAGCAGCTGCTGATGCTGTCAAATGAAAACCAGCAGCGTTCTTCAAAGTCTCAACAAAAACGAAGTTATTCATGTAGCATTACATGACCATCTGAGAGCACTGAGACCAACTTAGCACTTATGTTGCTAGATTTAGCAACTGTTCAGACTACCCTAGCAACTTGGTTTTTTTTTTTCCAAAAAGGAAATAGTAACAAATTTAGCGACTTGTACATTTTTTGAAACTTTTATAAAGTGACTCAAACACTAAAACACACACATTTTTCCTCTAAATGACCCCAGTTGATGTCCTGTGTCCCAGTCCTATAAACCCACGGTCTGTCTGTAGATGGAAAAGTCAGTGTTTCACACTCAGACATTTTGTTGGTATATTTAATGATTTTTCAGACCCCTATAGAAACTCTGTATCAAAAACGCCATTAGTGACAAATCTATCCCTTTTTTATAAAATGTCTTTTTATTGGAGACTTTGACATGAAAACACATGTTGTTGTTTGTCTAAAACAATCACTGAATATACAGCTTTGGAAAAAAATAAGAGACCACTGCAATTCTTTCTAAAACCAACATCTCTACATGTGAGGAGGAAGATGGATGGTCACAAGCATCAAACAAAGCTGAGCTGAATAAAACAAAAATGCTCATTTTACTCAAACACATACCTATAAATAGTAAAATCAGAGAAACTGATAATTTACAGTGGTCTCTTAATTTTTTCCAGAGCTGCAAATCAGTCCCATTGACATTGACAGTTTTCTCTATTGTCTCTTTTTGGACAATAAAATTACTAATGCTCTGGTTAAAAACGTTCATGTTTTACTGTGACTTGTTGTCGTCTCCTAAGTGGAATGTAAGGTTAAAAACCAAACTGAAGAAAATGAAGAGAAAAACTAAACAAATAAATAAATAACTAACTAACCTCAGTAACTCCTCCAGAGTGTCTCCTTTGGGTCACTATAGTCAGTCCCCAAACCCAGATAAAGGAGGACGGTTGGAATTGGGACATTAAAAAAAAAAAGTATAGTTTATTTGTAGTTCTAAACATATTTACGGTGTTTTTATACTCACTATTTGTCCCTAACACAATGTTATTCCTCTCTCCTACATCGTTCATTACAATTACATGCACATTTACAATTATGCAAATTAGGTGATGATGTCATTTAGCAACTTCTAGTGACTTTTAGGACAAACAATAGGTACTTTCCTTACTGAGGAGTTGGAAACACAGATATGATAGAGTTTATTTATGAAAAGACTAGAGTCCCTGCAGTCACATTTACGTCATCAAATACTATTAAATGCAATTATTCTTGAAATTTCTTCATTGCACATTCTCGTTGTGCAGTAACTTTAATTAGAATCAATGGAGTACTATAGAAACTCAGTAAATTTTAGTGCTGCCCACAACAGAGGCAAAAACAATTCATCATTCTCCCCTGGCTCTGAATTGCATTAAGGTTTCCTCCTTATCACTTCTGTCTGCTAGCATTAAACAATTCCTTAAAGCTGCAAAAATAGAGTGGAACTGAGTTATTGGAAGCTGCTGAATAGGAAAACAGTGCCTTTAAGATAAAAACAATATGGATTCAACAAGAAAAATCCATAATGTTCTGCACATACAAAGCTGTGATGGGTACAATTTACATTTGGTTATGTAAAGTTGGTTTTGAAGTCGGATGTGTTGGTGTTGGTTGTTTGTTAATGCCATCCTACTCCATTTCATATCACAATAAACAGAGCTATTCACGGTCTCTCTTCTGCTTATCTAGAGTGGCCACACTAGCTTCATTCAGCTTTAAAACACAGTTAGCAAATGTCAAGAAACAACCAGAGTCAAACGCAAACTTACATAAACACACAAGAATCTTACATATTGAACCTTTAACCCAATCCATTTTGACAGGATTCAATTTGTGTTATAATCAGAAGAAAAACTCTGATTCTGAATTCCCTTCCAGTTGAACCCAAAACTACTTTATTTCAGGGGGAAAAAAAAGACTACTGCAGTCATTGAATTGGACAATACAGAATTGAACTGAACATCATTTACACATGTGATTTCAAGATAATTTTAGAAATCTAGAGAGTTGCAGTTAGTGGTTGAAGTATCAGACTTTAAGACCACACACCCAAAGGTTGTGGAGGTAATGTTACGTAACCGTCCTCCCACGACCTGTTCAGAGTCACTGAAGACGTCGCTGCAGGTTCAACATGACCAGACTTGTAGTGATTTTCTCCTCTTTTAATACCTTTTCATTTCGCTCTTGAAGATAGAAGTAAAAAACACAGCAAGGCAACAGTTTTAGTGTTGGTGACATGTATCTTCTGCAACATGACATGGATCCATTGAGCTGTTTAACTCAAAACTAGATGTTACGTCACTATCTTTGCCACAAACCACAACTTTCTTCGCTTTTAAATTGACAAACATCATATATGTAAATGGCGACACATATACAGTAGGAGAGAGTGGTGTCTCTCTCCAATGGCTGTCAATCATATTTCTTCCAAAGTTAGGTCCAATGGGGTAGAAGGGGCGGGGCCTCGGCTCTCTGTTACTCTGTATTTAATCTTCACACATTCAGATAGATTACGTTATTGGAACATAGGCTGTCCTGGACAGATTCACATAAACACATTCAGGTTCATTATGCCACTTTACATGTGATACTAGATGAAGTTGATAATTTACAATTCTCACACGGAGAAGAAAAAAAAAGAGAATTGGTGCTACCTAACATTAGCATATTAGCTAACTAACATTAGTTCCTGCAATGAGCTTTATATTCATAGTTCTTGTTTTGTTTGTCAGCTTCTTTTATTTAATATCTCAGGAGAAGATACATTAAAAGATGGTTTATTGTATTTATTGAGTATGTACTGCAAACATTGCTAACATTTACTTCCTATCCCGATGTCCATTTTGGTTTCGTTAACGACACCCTACCTCCCTCTAAATCAGATTCTTTTTTTCCCCATAAATAACCTGTAAAGGTAATCTTCCTCTTGGAGAGACTTCAAATAGGATTTTATCCAGGACAGTCTATGTTCCAATAACGTTATTGTTCGCCTTATTCTGTATGTGTGTATTAGAGGCTGAGGCAGTGATAAATCACCTTTATTTACTGCAGCAGAATCACAATTGTTTTTTTCTCAACACTATTGAGTTTATTGGGACAGATCTTCCAGTCTGGTAGACACTGGAGTATTAAAATAATTTGGCGTTCTGCAGTCTAATGTCATTAACCACAGGAATTTTGTGTCCGTTACATATTACACCATCGACAGTTTTGCGTCCCCTGGGTGTGGTTTTCAGAGTATGACACGTCTCTGTCTCTATTGTGTTCTCTGCACCTGCAGATGATAAATCATCCTTTTGCTACCAGTCTTTCTTTATTTTCTGCCATTTTTGATCAAATGAATGATTAATGATTTGATATAAGACGAACTCTTATATCAGGTGACACAATAATGAACATTATATTCTATATCTGCAAATAGATCCCCTGAATTCTGCAACTTTAAAGTAGATTATTGAGGAAAATCCAAGTCCACTTTGTACTGAAGGAATTCTGAAGTTGAAAAGGTTCCTTGGACAGTGTCATTAATCTGAGACCAGCTCAGTGGATTCATCCATTACTTTTAACAGGAAGAGTCAATGTCTGTGCATGCTTTGGGAGGAAAGTTATCTGCCAGTGTTACTTACTTGCCTCAGGGTGAGTGTTTAAACTGGAACATTACTGTCAAAGCCTGTTAACATTTCAGTTGGCTTTGGGAACGCTGTAACAGTCCTTTTACTGTGATATGTTCTCACACAGCGGGGTGAAGGAATATGGAAATGTGACTGTGTAGGTAGCAGAAGAAAGGAGGTGGGTCAAAGTTACCTCCATACAGTAGCAGGAACACAGGAGAGAGCAACCTGGGAAATATACATTCATTTGTGAAAGCTACACCACACGTCCTGTGTTCAGGAGGTTTACAAAAACACTGTTCAAGTCTGAGGGGGGTGTAGGTCCAGGGTGTCCAACTCATTTTAGTTCAGGTTCCATATTCAGTCCAGTATGATCTCAAGTGGATCAGACCAGTAAAACTGTACCATAATAACCTATAAATAATGTCAACTCCAAACGTTTCTGTTTTAGAGTGAATATTTTACATCTCTAAACTGTCCTTTAAAAAAATGTGAATAACATGAATAACCATGAAAATAGGTGTGAATTTAACAATATTGTGTTGTATTTTATCATTACACATGTACATTACAACTTACAGATCACAGTGGATTTACAAATACACAAAACATTTAGTAACAGGCAGAATATTGTTGGTCTGGATGTAGAACGTGAACTAAAATAATTTTGACATCCATGTTTGTTAATATCTTTGGTGTAATTGTTGTATTGCATGAATTCATCCCGTGGGATTTGCAGGGGGAGGGTTGGCCTGCGGTCCATATGTTTGACGCCCCTGGTTTAGATGTTGACAGACACGAGGAACTTTCGCACAGAGTAGTTCTAAGAACTAAGTTCTTAGAACTAATTTAGTTCTAGGAACTACTCTCCCCCAGTGGAACTATTTCGTTTGCATTCGCACAGGCAATAGGAACCATCGTACGGACCGGTGTGACGCAATCATATTCTGCATC
>JAPQRQ010000017.1:21975092-21985948 GCA_037367365.1 Apogon talboti | reverse complement strand
ATGTAAGTACTGATGTTCAAAGGGTTAATGTGGATGTGGACAGGGGTCTGGATCAGCACTGATGTTGGTCTAATGTTTTAAAAGTGATGTTCTAATGTTCTAAAATACATGCTCCTTTCACATTATGGGTTTTTCTTGTATTTTTTACATGTACTTGTTGGATTTTTTATTTTTTTTTTGCCACTTATGGGCAAGGAACCAAATACGGTAACTTCCTTGACCTTGATTTTCTACATGACAACAAAAATGTTTGAAAAATTTCACAAAAGTAATAAAGTCTTGTATTTGAACCTCCAATAACACACTAAGGTTGACATTTTCATTTTCAGACTATTTCTATGAGTGCCCTATAAAGGGTTAATAACAAACAGCAAAGATAATAACATCCCATAATGACTTTATACCTTCCTAAGCCTCATAATCAAACTCAGCAGTGGAGAAGAAACGCTGCCATCTCAGTATCAAACTCCATTCTTTTCATTTACAGCTGTGTCCAGGTTTTATGCTTTTTATCATTTCTTTTACTTTTTGTGGTTGTTGTTTCAGCTGATGCTGGAATCAAAGAAAAATAAACACTGATGACGAAAATAAACGACAGCTGCAGCTCTAATGACATTAGTTAGCAGAATGAACTATGAGTGTTTTCTGTGAGTTAGCTGTGGTGATTGGCTTCACCTTTCACCTCTCCTACTTGACCGGCTCTACCCTCTTGTCCAAATATGGTCATTTCTGTCTCCAACAGGTCAATATTTGAAATTCAAACTCGAGTCCACAAAATAATTCTAGGCGTCATGGCGACTATGTCCACTTCTTTAATACAGTCTATGTGTAACCTTCTTTAACAAATGTAAGACCTAAAAAAGGCTTAAATCTATTCAGAAATTAATGCTGACTCGGCATTACAATGTAGTTGGACTTTGTAAGTGTATCCTATTTATATTTGTTCTGTACACATTTAAAAAACTCTTATAAAATGTGTTAGAAACATTTTAAAATGCTAAATAAGACCAATCGTAAAGTGTTTCCACATTTTTCTACCCCTTCAGGCAGCACTGTCAACACTTTTGGATTAATAGTGCTCCGTTTTCTGGCCCAGAACCGACTGGAAAGAATCTCCTGCTCCCATTCACTGCAGATGGTTGCTCACGGCGGGGACAGCACATGCCTTCACGCATCAATATTTGACAGCTCAATAAATAATCGATAGCGTCTCTTTTGTTTTGGGCATTTCGTGTCTTTTCCCCTCTTTTAATTCATGTCTGTGGAATGCAGGAAACAGATGTACGGCGCTGTTTGACGCTAAAGACCAGCCATTGTGTCTTTAAACCGAAGCAGGTTTATACGGCGGCAGTGCTTCTGCAGTGATCAACACTCACATATTTCACTATGGATGTGTGATTGTGTGTGAGAATGCTCCTCTTGTTGTTCACTCAGTGATATATCTGCTGTACGGTTTGCTGTAATTAAGAGGTAGGATAACAGGGACATTCTTCATCGTCTCGGACAAGCATATCTGTGGCATAAAAAAGCTTTCTTGTTCAGGGCCTGAAAAGACTTCAGCTCTGAGTGACTCATAATGGGGGTTGGGAACCAAAGACACGCTGGAATAATGGCAGCAATCAGGATGTGTATTAATCACAGTGGCCTCTTACCAAGGTCAGCAGTGATCCTGTCAGTGTGATCGATTGGATGAATATTTATTCATATTTTAAATGCATTTCTAAAGCTTGATATAAATGGTAATGAAAGATTTTAATTACACACTTGCAACGTCCAATAGTTTGTAGATATCTACCGTACTCGTGCTCATTCAGTCAGACACTGCAGAAACAAACATGCATTTGGCCTCAGAACGTTTGGTTAGGGTGAATTTTAACTACTACAAGATTTTTTTCCACTTTTAACTCTTCTCACCTTTTCTCATTTCCCAAATCACCAAATGCACATTGGTGACACAACATATGTCCACATGTTCATAAATATGTATTCACTAAAACACCAGATCATGAACATCCAACACATTTTTAAGTCTAAACTGAAAAAATGCCAATGCTGTCACACACTAAATACACACAATACTAAATAGCATTTGTCTTTATATTTTGATATGTATTAATAGATATCACACAGGAAAAGGACATGGTTTTTGAAAAAGGCTGAATTAATAGCGATCCATCCTTTGACTTTCTCTACCCTTCTGACCACGCCCACTTAGGAAACAGGAAGTGAACTGTTTCAGGTTATTCGTGAAGTATACCTTTGTACCATATTGCAACTTCTTGTCACATGATCAAAGTTGATGTCAGTATTCATATTATCCATCATCATGGCTGTCATGACAAAAATACCAAAGAAACTATGAAATTATGCATTTTATACATTCTATATAGATTGTTTTTTTGAGGTGACCCAGTGTGTTTTCAGTGGAT
Organism: Apogon talboti; assembly: GCA_037367365.1. NCBI lineage: Eukaryota > Metazoa > Chordata > Actinopteri > Kurtiformes > Apogonidae > Apogon > Apogon talboti. Next base: position 21,983,519 of record JAPQRQ010000017.1, on the reverse strand, counting down.
TATATACTGAATATTTAATGCAGTTGTCTGATGCTTGGTCTGCAGGCTTTCTTATCCCCATTAGTTTAACAAAGTGATGATGCCATGAATAACATGGCATAAGATTTAGGAAGAAAGTTCACCTTAACTTTCTTTTCTGAAGGAGGGAGGGGCTTATTGTTAATTATTGGGCCATTACATCCCTGGTTCTTTCTTACCATTGTTGGTATGTGTTTGTTGTTTACCATGTTGGTATGTGTCACTTCCATTACCACTGTTGGTATGTACTTACTGTTGAATTATACTGTATTATAAATTGCTGACTATCAGTTGGTTAGTTACTGAGGGTAATAGACATCAGTTTTCCTAATCTGTTTATTATTCTGTTATTTACATTATTAGGACTCCAAATAGATTTAATTTTATTATTATGGAAGCATGAGCTATGTATTCTGTTGTATAAATGAGAGGAGGGAGTGGGATTCTATAAGTTTTTCTTCTATCCACTCATTTTTCGAGCAATACATATTGAATTATTTTGTTTTTACTAATGTACATGCAAATTGCTATATTGCATTGATCACCTTTATTTATTAACTTATTTGTTCTGCTATTAGTTCCTTGTACGTAAAAAAGCTTGGTTTTTGTTCTGCTCCAACAAACAAACAAACAAACAAACTCAAGGATGAATTGAAAAGTTTTGGAAGGTGAAGGTTTCTGTGACGTCAAAAACACAGAAATTCATGAACATAATGTAGTGTTAGGACAGAGGACACGTGTGCTGTTTGTATGAGGTCCTTTTCCCTTTATGTCCCTGCATAAGTGTAAAACCGTGGTTACATTACAATACATCTGACACTGAAGTGATGATGTAAGCCTTGGTGCTGAGCCGAACTGGTCCTGTGTTGATCTGGAAAGTCTGCTGGAGTTTGCCGGTTCCATTCTGCCGTGTCTGGTGTGATAAGTGTAGGCACTGATTTCTTCCTGATGATCCGGTGGAAACACGCACCCCCCCTCTGAGCCCTGTTTTGATTACAGCTCTGGCTTCTCCTCAGGAACCAGGCAGCCACTTCAACTTCTGATTAATTTAATGTGGTTTTGGAGCGGCTCCCAACGCAGTTCCCGCTGAAGTGAACAGAGTTACCCTTGGGTTTCCAGATCAATGGGGGAACTCCAACAAAAACAGATTCATACGTTATTTTGTGTCTGTTTTACTGCTTTTTCTACCACACAAAGGTTAAAGCACAGCACCGTCTATTCATCTCACTGCTTCAGCTGACATAACACTCTTGTTGAGGTTGTTAGGGGTTTAAACAGAAAATATTTCACCAGTTCTGACATAGACTTCTCTGCTGGACTAAAGGTAACATGGATACTGGAATGCTGCACGAAAACCTGGTGATTTTATAGAAGCTTTCCATCATCCCATGAATGTATACTAATGTTTAGTGCAAAGGCAGGAAATAATGAGGCTGTGACGGTGGCAGTTAGTGAGGAAAAGGTGTATATGCCTGCAATTCATGACTTTAATGTTCCTATTTTTACACAGCCTTTTCTCTATATAGATTTAAGTTGAGTTCTGTTTTCTGACCAATATCTTATAACATCAGTTCCATTTACTGTAATCTTTCCTGAACCTTGACCTTACACACACCAAAGTGGCATCTGTACAAAGTGTGTCACAGCAGCAGATTATAGACACATATGTGTGAACAGACACCTGTACTATTGGTCATGTTCGGTGGGACGTCCATTCCAGGTTCAAGTCCATAGAAAATCAGCAGTGTACATTTTCCTTTATTATTTATGCCATAAAACACATTTCACTGTAAAGATGGGTGGTTTTTTATAGCAGCAGATTGTTTCTTATGTTTTCATGTCTTATTTAGTTTTATTTAGCTTTAGTTTTGCACCAGTTATTTACTCTTTTCCTGACTGAGATCTAATTCACATTTATTAATTGGAATTGGAAGATTCATTTTAATGACACACAGATGACTTTTATCATCCTTGTGTTTTCTTAGTTCTCTTTTTCTTCTTATACCTTATAAAGGTTTGATTTTTTTTAACGCAGCACTGGTGCTGTTGTCAGTATGCAGACCTTTATGTCCTTTTACTTGGTGGTTGCTGGCAAAAAAAAGAAAATCGTTTATGAGCTTCAAACTCCGGTTTGAGAAGGGCTTTGCAAGCTGTTGTGAGCCTCGTCAAACGTATCAAGCAACTTGCAGCCAAAGTCAGTCAGTTCACACAGATGACCACGTTAAGACGTCCAACTTTACAGCAGAAATACACGTTTACAACGTGGTACAACAATGGTTTCAGTCTCCAATAATAAAGCTGCATGAGGGTGAATTTTCAGATAAAGTCAGCTGTTCAACATAGGCGACTGTGGTGCCTTTGAGGAACAAGTGAGTGAACTGTTGAGTTGGTCTTTCAGAGTTTCAGGTCATGGATTATAAGAAACAACTTCACCTTGGTTGTAGTTAGGTAGTTAAACTAACAACACAGTTAACAATTTTTCCCTCAGCTGGCATTTTTGTACATTTCTTTTTACTTCTTTCATGTGGTGATAATTTTGGCTACATTGCAGCTCGCAGCAGGAATTTTGGCAAGAATTTTTCTTATGAGTTAAATTTCTGAAATCCAGTGTCTTTTACTTGTACATGTGTTTTATACTCTGTTGATGCATTTTACATATATATGCATTGTGTGATTTGTTGTAAATGTAATCTGTTCTGTTGTCCTTCCTGTTTGTGTGCTGCCTCTTGGCCAGGTCGTTATTGAAAATGAGAATCAGCTCTCAACTAACTTACCTGGTTAAATGAAGGTTAATTAAATAAATAAATATGATAAAAAAAATTGAGAATTTCATGCATCAGCCTACAATGGGAAAATGGTTGAATCTGGTGGAATACAGTAAATGTCAAATATCACTGCTTTTATTTAAAAGAAAATGTTGACAATAGAGAATGCATGGTTATGCACAGTAATGGCAGTGAGACTGAAAAAATCAGGATTTAATGGAAGTCAATGAGGCAGTTTTGGTCCCGAAGGTGTCCAAAGGGAGTTTGTGACACGACATAAAAATATTAATGCAACCAAATCAGTTTTGTAGCAAATCTTTGACACATCCAAGACTCTAATCACGACCAATGCCCCATCCCTCTGCTATTATTTATATGAAAAATTATACATTTTTTGTAATGAGCAAGTTATAATTCAAATAATTAAATTGGCAGTTATTCAAAGGGTTAAAAGCCTGAAAATGATTAAATGTTTGGTAGTTCTGAGCAGGCCTCAAGTTGTTTAAGAGATTTATGAAAAAAAGGGGGAAAAAACCCAAATAAATAAATAAATACATATATATATATATATATATATAAATGAGGAGGACACAAGGGTTAAAGGATTCTTTCAAACAAAGAAGTTTATGCTTACTTTATAGAATACTCCAGTAAGAAGTAGTATAATTAGTTTTTATTAGTTTAGTTACTTAATTAGTTTATACTTTACATATAATTGGCACTGCTGTTATCAAAAACAACTGCATGTCTCTAACATGTATTACTGCTGCTTAATTACAATACTCTGCTAGCAGAACTTGGCCTCATTAGCTAATATTATCATTAATTCAGCGTTATGCTTGACAATTAGCCTGCTAATTAGTGTGTTTGCATATTATGCAAAGTTGACTTGACTGTAATTAAACATAACTTGCGTCAGCTATATTTATCAAGCAGGTAAATTACTTTTCAGTAAATTAGCAGCACAACTAACCTTGACTCCACCCTTTTGTCCAAATATGGTCAAGTCTGGCTTCAGGAAATTAAGACAGCTCAAGGCTTCAAAACAATATTTCACAACCCAGTGGTTGATGTCACAGTTGCTGCGTTACTTCTTATAATTCTTATACAATCTACGATTAACATAGTCTGTATAACTCTGTCTTAGTAGTAATTAATACTCTAATTAGAGAAAATAGCTGACAGCTAATTAATCAGTCCATCATCCCTGACACTTTAAAAAAAACTACTGACCCTGAAAACAGATTATGTCAGACATTAGCTTCACCTTAACTTTATTATAAACTGGAAAACTGTACAATATATAAGTCAAACTAATAAAAATATAATTCTGAATCACTGAACATCAGACTCAAACTAATTAATCAGCAAATGTGGAACTGAACATCAGACTGACCATTAAAAATATAGGAGTGATTTTTGCCTGTTTTTTCCGTTTCAGTCACTATCAGCGCTACCTTCTGCCAATACCAATAGTCTGTAAAATATCCAATCAGTGCCAAATAATCAGTCAAACCAAGTCATTCATCTATTTTCAATTCTTATTTACTCAATTGACTGTAGTGATTTTTTCTTATTCTGTGGATCTCCTCAGGTAACATATTGATACTGACAACACTAACAAAGAATTCAGACTAATGATATTTGTGTATTTTTATAATTAGTACCTTCAACTGTGCCTCTATTAATCTTGATGAACCAGTTTTAGCCTTCAGACTGTAGCACTGGTAGGAGTAGTAGAGTATTTACTTGCTGTTCCTAATATTTACTTGCTGTGGATGCTGTTTCCTTGGGACCACACGCCGATATTCTGCCAAGTTGACGTCTGCCCAAATCCAGCCATTCGTAACAAAATCAGGCAGCACTAAATAACTATTTATCTAGCTGAAAATTATACAAATAAATGTGGGACGTGAAGAGCTGCAGCAGGGGATCATCATCTCAGTCATGTGGTTTCCTGGTTTTGGTTTTACAAGAGAAAAGCTGGATCGTATTCAACAGCAGAATGAAAACTCCGCCTGGCTCGGCAGCAACGTCAACGCTCACATTTAGCAATGTCTGAGAATTAATGGTGGCGGCTGAATTATTACATTTATACTTGCAGTAAATGAAGTGACTGAAAGGGAGGAAAAAGCTGCAGATTACTGACTTGTCCTGTCAGTGGGAGTTGGTGAATGAGTGCAGGAAACTTAAAAGTTCAATACTCAGTATTCATGTGTTGTGTTTGTTCTGATGGTTAAGACTAAAATGAGCAAAAAGTAGAACTGAGAATGTGTGTGTTCTGCCTAAGTTCATGCTGGAGCGTTGTTCTGCAAAGTGGCCACTTGTTGATGTTAGCGGACTGTTATTAGCTATAGTTACTAAGAACTAAAACTAGTTTGGTAAATACTGTATGTCAAATTTGCATGTATGAAGTTTGTTTTGGAGTGTGTGTTGTGCAGGGAGCTGGTTGCATTGATGCCATCTTAGTACTTTTGTTTCTAGATTTTCAGACTACCTTAACAACTTTTTTTCAAACATAACGTGCTGTGCACTTTTAATACCCCTCGGTCAAATATAGCGTAAGATTCTGTTGAAAGTTACTGCCCTATAATTTAGATTAGATTGTCTTTGTGTAAAACTTATTACTAGTACTCAGATATTATAACTGCACAAGGCTGTTTCAAGCAAACATATCACCCCAACAAAGGGGTCAAGGCGACCTGTTGTCAATAGGCCTCTGCTCCATGCCAAGATGCACCTGCAGTATAAATATGGTGCAGATTTCTCAATGCATTCTTCAGATAATGTCGTTATGTCATTGAATGGACAGATGGACAGACGACAAAACGATTACAATACAATACCCCAGCATCCAACAACAAATTTAACTACTTTTTAAATTTGTTTGGAAACTTTTATCAACTTTTGTAAAGTGACTCAAATACTAAAACACACACATTTTTCCTCTAAATGACCCCAGTTGATGTCCTGTGTCCCAGTCCTATAAACCCACGGTCTGTCTGTAGATGGAAAAGTCAGTGTTTCACACTCAGACACTTTGTTGGTATATTTAGTGGTTTTTCAGACCCCTATAGAGACTCTGTATCAAAAAAGCAACTAGTGACAAATCCATCCTCTTTTTCTGCTGTTATTGGAGACTTTTGGAGACTCTGATGTAAAAACATGTATTGTTATTTGTCTAAAACAAATCACTGAATATAAATCAGTCCCATTGACATTGACAGTTTTCTCTACTGTCTGCTTAAATAAAAAAACAAGAACTGTCCATTTGTAGTTCTAAACATATTTAGGGTGTTTTTATACTCACTTTTTGTCTCTAATACAATGTTATTCCTTTCTCCTACATTGTTCATTACAATGACATGCACATGTACAATTATGCGAATTAGGTGATGACATCATTTAGCAACTTCTAGCTACTTAGCGATAGACAATAGATACTTTCCTTAGTGAGGAGTTGGAAACACTGGCTGGTTGTTGACATTAACAGTAAGCATTGTACACTATTGTAAGTTTGGAGAAGGAGGGGAAAGACAGAAAAATACTGTACTCTATATAAGGTATAATACAGGCTATGTGGTGTAGTAAGCCATGCTGAAATCCAAACATCCCAGCACATACATTCTTGACATGGTACAAACAACCAAAATAAATAAATAAATGAATGAATAAAAAAGAACTGCCATGAGGTGAACTTCAACAGGTGGCCAAAAATGCCTGTGATGGTATCTCCAGTATGTGTGACTTGTTGGAGTAAATCAGAGCATGCACCAGAGTATCCGTATGTTCTGGACCCTGACGAATCAGTTTAAGACGTTTCACAAAAGCCTGCTTGTCCTCCAGTTGATCTAAGAGTGCAGCTGGGATCTGTGATTTACAGCAGCTGTCCTTGCAGAACTCATCGCACGGCGGTGGAAGACACTGAACGCGACGATCAGACCGAGGAATGAGGCACCGCCGCATAACACTGGGACCATGAAACCTAGAGAACAACTGCTGCAGAGGTTACTGCCCTTAAGGTCTGCAGATGGAGAAAGTGAAAACGGAACATTCACAAAAGAGTTAAGTTATGGTTAGAACAGGGGTGGGCAATCCTGGTCCTCGAGGGCCGGTGTCCTGCATGTTTTAGATGTTTCCCTCTTCCAGCACACCTGGTTCAATTAATGATCAGCTCATCACCAAGCTCTGCAGAAGCCTGATAATGACGTAATGGTGTCCAGGTGTACTGGAAGAGAGAAATATCTAAAACATGCAGGGACACCAGCCCTCGAGGACCAGGACTGCCCACCCCTGTGTTAGAATGTCTGAGTCTGGGTCAAATTGAAACTGAATGCAAGAAATCGAACCAGTGTCCCTGTATCTCACCGGCATGTTCTATCAAGAATCAATAACAAGTTGAATGTGTGAGGTTCTCAGGTTCTGTTCTCTGTTGGAGTCCTGTGGTCTGGATGCAGATCAATCTCCAATAGAAGTAGGTGGTACTTTCACTGGAGGAGAACTCAACTAATTCAATCAAAGTCCAGTTATGACTGTGATCAATAGTAACTATATTGATATCTCTAACCATTTCCATGTTATAAGCCATCAAAAATAAAAGTGAAACCAAATTTAAAATACTTTTAAAATTAATAATTCAAAAATCTAAATAAACTTTGTAAAAATTGTCCTAAAGAAGCGACATATAACATTTGAAATGAATCCGACCAGTAGTTTCAGAGAAGATTGTTGAAATGTAGACATTGGTGACCTTGAGTTTACCCTTCAAGGTCACTCAGGGTCAAAGTTCATGGACCCAAATAAATATATATGACTTCCTATAAGTGCTCAATAGTAACTATGACATCTCTCACCATTCAAATACCACCATCAAAATATGGTCCATTATGACAAAAAATTTTATATTTCAAAAATTCATTAAAAATCGAAATATCTCAAAGCTGTGCACAGACATTGTCCCAAGGAGGTGACATGTGAAATTTGAATCCAACCAGTATTTTCAACAGAGAAGATGTTTGAAGAAATTGCTAACGAAGACTATGACGATAACGAAGACTATGACGATAACGGCGACGAAGATGACAAGGGACACAGCATCTTCACAGTAGCTCATAGCCTATCGGCCGGTGAGCTAAACGAAGCAAAACCGAACACCGCAGAGGTAGGACGCCTAAAGCTGACAGGTGCTATGACTGATGATGCTTTTCCACCGTATAGTACCAGCTTCATTCGACTGAACTCTCACTGTGACTTCCACTGCAGATACAGGACCGGCTGTCATTATTTCGACTGTCTTGGACTAATCCTGCAATTGGGCGACGACTTCAGGAAACACTCTCCTCTGTTTTGTTGTCTGTGTGGTACTACCAATACTGAACATGGGAGGTATTAGGATTTAACCTCCAGTTAACACACTCAGTCTCACACAAATTTTTTGAGGATTTCTTTCTATTACACATTTTATCGTAAAATAACCGCTGATGATATGACCATGCCGGCGGCTCGGTGGTGCAGTAGGTAGCACTCGTGCCTCACAGCAAGAAGGTCCTGGGTTCGATCCCAACACCATGTGTCTGCGTGGGTTCTCTCCGGGTACTCCGGCTTCCTCCCACCATCCAAAGACATGCACTGATAGGTTAATTGG
>JAPQRQ010000017.1:21952004-21967509 GCA_037367365.1 Apogon talboti | reverse complement strand
AAGAAGTTTCATACTAAACAAATACTTTTAACTACTTTTCCTAGATCTTCAAACTTTAAACCGGGTCAATTTGACCCATAACATAACAGGAGGGTTAAAAATACAGCTGATTCTCCAAACCCAATGACACAGCTGCTACAATACAATAGAGTAAAACGCCTTAGTTTCTGACTTTTCTGCCACTTGCAGCTGCCTGCACAGACTGGTCTCACAAACACAACACAAACAAATGAAACCTAATGGCCAAGATGCACAAAATGAGGAATAAAAATGTCTTGTTATGCCATTGGATGTCAGACTATGAAAAAACAAAAGGAAGGTGATATTCACTTTTATGGATTTGCATTAAACGCTAACGTGGACATTAGACCTCTCAGACTGGAAACGGACCCACATGGACACACACCAGACCAGTACACAAGACGCAACACACAACAACTATTTACAGTAACTACAGATGATTGTTTGTCTTGGACAGTACGAGATGATGCACAGTAAACCAGCCAGTCACTACACAACGACCTGAAGCATCTGTATTCAAACCCTGGTATCTCTGTTTCATCAAATAGACTCAATAATCAAGGAAGTGTTAAACAGTATTATTTTACTCATGTGACACAAACTGTTGCTGCTGTTCATTAAAACAAGTGTTTCCAACTCCTCATTAATGAAAGTATCTATTGTTTGTCTTAAAAGTCACTAGGAGTTGCTAAATGACATCATCACCTAATTTGCATAATTGTAAATGTTCATGTAATTGTAATGAATGATGTAGGAGAGAGGAAGAACATTGTGTTAGAGACAAAAAGGGAGTATAAAAACACCCTAAATATGTTTAGAACTCCGAATGAACTATACTCTGTCCCAATTCCAACTGTCCTCCTTTATCTGGGCTTGGGGACCGGATAAAGTGACCCAAAAGAGACGCTCTGGAGGAGTTACTGAGGTTATTTATTTATTTATTTGTTTGTTTGTTTTTGTTTAGTGCCTAGCTTCATTTTCTTAAATTTGTTTTGGATTTTAACCTTAGTCACGGTTTCAACGTTTTAACTACAACATTTGTAATGTTCAGTCTACATTAACAATCTAAATGGACCAAAAAGAGACAATAGAGAAAACTGTCAGTGTCAATGGGACTGATTTATATTCAGTGATTTGTTTTAGACAAACAACCATAGGTGTTTTCACATCAGAGTCTCCAAAAGTCTCCAATAACAGCAGAAAAAGGGATGGATTTGTCACTAGTGGCTTTTTTGATACAGAGTCTCTATAGTGGTCTGAAAAACCACTAAATATACCAACAAAGTGTCTGAGTGTGAAACACTGACTTTTCCATCTACAGACAGACCGTGGGTTTATAGGACTGGGACACAGGACATCAGTCAGTCATCTTCTGAACTGCTTTATCCTCACTAGGGTTGTGGGAGGTGCTGGAGTCTGTCCCAGCTACCCATGGGTGAAGGCGGGGCACACCCTGGACGTGTCGCCAGTTCATCACAGGGCTGACATACAGAGATGAACAGCCAGTCACTCTCACATTCACACCTACGGGCAGTTTAGATTAACCAGTTAACCTATTAGTACATGTCTTTGGATGGTGGGAGGAAGCCGGAGTACCCAGAGAGAACCCACACTAAGACGGGGAGAAAGACAGTGTTTGAGTCACTTTACAAAAAGTGATAGAAATTTTAAAAGAAAATTTGTTGTGAGGTGCTTTTTGACAAAAAAAAAAAGGTTCCTAGGGTATCTGAAAAGTTGCTAAATCCAGCAACTAAAGTTTTAAGTTGGCATCAGTGGGTACCATGACAACCATCATGTTTACACAGTCTGACTGATGGTTCAAACGGCAGCAAAAGTCAAGTTTGGACCAGGATTTCTAATGGAAATGTTTATTTTCACTCAAATGTTTGTGGATGCTTAATGATACACTCAACGTCGGTATCATTTCTACTATTTCCTGCCAAATATGCAAAGGTTTTAAAAATGTTCAACTGTGCGGTGGCAGTGTGACAAACCCACACCACATGGTTGAGCTGACGGGGGAGACGTGTTCGACTCTTTCTCACTGGAGCCTTTGCCTCCACACTTCCCCCTCTTCACTTCCTATGCCCATCACAATAAACCAATCTCAACTCCCAAAAACAGAAGCTGGGTCAGTTTCCACATTGCTCATTGTGTAGCCAAACGCTGTATGAGAATGTCACTGTGGCGACGGGAAAAGTGTTTATGCAGAACTGCAGCTGACGCAAATCAGATGAATTTTGCGGTGACTGGAAGAAAAGCTTGGCCATAGTCTGATTCCTCTACATGCCTGGATAAGAACATTGGTTTGGAATTCACACTGGAAATGAAAACGCTGGACAGTTCAACAAGCTGACATTGTTTGGAACTAGAAAGGAAGCCTTATACAATATGTTTAGAGACATCAGTTTCGATGCAGAAAGTTTTCCCCTTGATTACCAATGCTGCCCGTGAAGTTTCCTGGAAGTGGTGGACTGGGTTACACGCAGCCTTCCATATCTGCTGCAGCCCCGGAGGCTTACACCTACAGCTGACACACTTTCTGGATGCGAGGATTTGCAAATCTTGTTTTAATGAACACCATCTGCCCGTCTGTACAGACCGTACAAACACCGGCATACCTTTGCCTTCCACTCGCTTGTACACAGAGGTTAATGGATGTCTGATCTGTCCAAACCATCTGCAGGGTTTTCTCCAGAGATCAGGGTCTATCAATACATGGCAGTGGAAGGATACAGAGAAGGGCTGCACCGCGGTTTGTCTTGACACAGCTCCATGCCCACGTCCACTGTGGTTGGATTTTCCTGGACTGGTTAAAGGAGCTATCTGTACTAACTCTATTTCTAAATGACCTAAAATGACTATTTGAGTGGGAAGAAATGGGAAGATGCCAATGGACTGTATTTTACTGTAGAAATGGCATTCAGAGTCAAAGACAAGAACTGACAAAAACAGAAGCCAAACAACCTGCTGGCATTTCGACAGCTCTGATGTTACTAATGTTTGATCATAAACTTGCAACACTTTTTCTAGAATGGTACGTTGCCAGTGTTAACAGTATTATTGGTAAATTAGCAATAGTTTGGGGATGCAGTAACTCAGAATTAAATCTTTGGTGCAGCTACTGACGACACCAAACATTCTAAAAATGTAAATGCTTTTACTGTGACTGTACTTTGCTACAATACTAATCAAGCTGTGGGCCTAATGTAAACTACACTTTAAACCAGGGGTGTCAAACATACGGCCCACGGGCCAAAATCGGCCTAGCTAAGGGTCCAATCCGGCTCGCGGGATGAATTTGAAAATGCAAAAATTAGTCTACTGATAGTTAAGGACGTCAAACTCATTTTAGTTGATGGGCCACATACAACCCAATGTGATCTCAAGTAATAACGTAATACCCTGTTAATAATGACAACTCCTAATTTTCTTCTTCATTTAATATGAAAAAAGTTAAATTACATTATTAAAATATTTACATTTACAAATTATCCTTTCACAAGAAAATGTGAATAACATGAACAAAACAAATATGAACAACCTGAAATGCCCTAAGAAAAAAAAGGTGCAATTTTAACAACACAATAGATCCACTGCAATCTGCAAGTTGCGTTCATAATAAGCTGAGATAGAATATTGTTGAAATTGGACTTGTGTTTTTTAAAAGACATTTCAGGTTGCATATGGTTGTTCACATTATTCACATTTTGATCGTGTAATGTGACTTTTTTTACACGGAAACAAAGAGAATTTGGATTATTATTTATAGGATATTATGCATATTATTTTACTGGTCCAACCCTGTTGAAATCACATTGGGTTGCATGTGTCCCCTGAACTAAAATGAGTTGGACAGTCCTGCTTTAAACTATGATTCAGTGGAAAGAAAAGTTCAATGAAAGAAGTGAAAGAAACAACATGGCTGTAACTATCACAGATGAACATTAGCCTCAGGCTAACTCTAGTCCAGTACATCAAAAGGCTAAATGTATATTTATTCTTATACATGGTCCCTGACAAATAAAATCAAATAAAATTGTCAGGTGTCAGTAGGAAAACCTTGAAGACAGCACAGAATAGAAGTATTGTTAAAAATACAAGTCACTTAATTTTGATAGTAGTGGAACTGAGGCAGTAATGCTTTCAATATAGTACTACCCCCCGCTTTTAATAACTGGAGCTTGTTTTGGATTTTGATAACTACAAATAATTAACTTAAATCTGGTTAACATTCAGCTGGAAGGGGTTTTAGAATTGGGATCGTACAATACAATCAGTTATTAAACGGCTCTGGTGAAAACTGGATTGGACAGAATCTACATTCTGTTATTTCTGTAAAACAGACTGTGACTATTGGCATATTCCTGATCTTAGACTCTGGACCATTAACAGTCCTATAAAAGGTTCTAGTCCAGTACCACTGCACCACTACAGGGAACATGATGGCCTCTGTGATATCCTCCTGACTACCCAGGAAAGTACAAGCTTTGGCTTTTTTACATTACATAATTGCCTTTATTGGAAACAGCACAATGCAACACTTTTTTCAGATGCATTTTAAAAATTTTTGTGGAATGTCCTTTGCAGTGGACAGTGTTTATTAAATTTTTTTTTCAATAGAACTGTGATACTCTTGTCCACTACAGAGGACAAAAATGCATTGCTGGTTGTCACCAGGATATCACCAATACGGCAAACAAAATATGAAAGACAGAATGGAAATTAAAAGCAATACACACATTGCATCCTATTTACATGTAAAAAAAAATCCACTTACCTGTGGTAGCATGAGAGGAAGAGTCAAAGTAAAGTGAATTTGGGAATTTGAATGACATTAAATAAATAAAATGGTTTTCAGATTCATCAATCTGAAGTCAGGAGCGTCTGAACAGAAGCTGTTGAGCTTCAGTCTCATCCAAAACAGTAGATGGATCCATTGAGCAACTTGGTGCAATACTTTATGGCCAGATGGCCGAAAAATAATCCTAAATCATAGTAGTAATAGTTTGGTGAGTATTGTTGTAAATGGCATAACCCAACTGTAGTCTGTGGTTGCCATAGTTACAGTAACTTTGTCATATTCTTGGCTCTAGAAGTGGTACTTAATTCCAATACCCAGTTTGTTAGAATAAGAACATATTAGCATTCATTTATGTTGTCCTTAGGGTCTGTCAGCTCGCCTGCTAAAAAGTGGAGATTAGTGTATCCAAACAATCGTTCAATAAATTAATCAATTACAAAAATGATCGATAGCTGCAGCTGTACTTCTGACCATACACTGGCTTTGTAGAGTTTGTGTAAAAGTGTTACTAACTCATTTTATGTCCACGCTTTTGATTGCAGTAATTTACTGATATATTTGGCTAGTATCTGCTTCCATTTGATCTATTCTGAACCTGTTGTAAGTACGGGGCCCACCATTTGCATTTTCTTCATAGGTCATACTCGTACTACAGTGTTAAGTCCAACAATAAGTGGGACTTGAGTCTCAGCTGGTTCTCTACTGATCAGGCAGCAGGTTGTCCAGGAACACAAAGACATGAACGTCACAGGCTTGAAGAGAAAGGGGCGTTTTTTTTTCTTCTTTTTTTCTTGAGGCCCTCGGAGGGCCCTCGGGGGGCCCCAGAGGTCGTCTGTCCCTGCCTGTCTCCCTTCTGTCTGAGGAGGGGGGTGGGGTGGGCTGTGCGGTGACTTTTGACACCGGGCATCTGTTGCTTAACCAAAGAGCTCCTTCTGGGGTCCATGTGCAAACTAATACTGTACTCAACTGTCCCCTCCCCCCAGTGGCCCCTGACCCCGTAACACATGGCCCACACTTCTCAGGTTAATGTCCGACAAAACACCAATGTATTCAATTTCACTTTTACAGGCCAGTCCTCGAATTAAGGCTAAGAAAACACTGAAAAGCAACACAAAACTTGGCGGCGGTGTTGCACAGTGTACATTTACAGCTTGTTTCATTGCCGGCAATTAGTTAATGACTGCATGTCCTCTCCAGAGGATAGAAACACCAACAATGTGTTAATATGGGCAATAGTGTGAGGATGCTTTTGTCAGGAGAAGAATACGCAATCTGTCTTCAATTTGAACATTAACAATCCTGGGTTTCTAACCGTTTCCCTGCTACTGTCCCATAAAGCTCTAAATGAATAGTACAATCTGCTTCCATTTGGATAAGGAGAGTCCCTCAGCGCTGCCAATCATTGTCAATCTGTGCTTTTCCTCTTAATTAAATAAGAGGTGTTCCTTTTTCCTCTCCTCTTGCTCCACTGGGTAAGTCCCATTCATTAATGGCACTGCTGTGATTAATGGCGAGGTTTCAAGCAGGCAGTGTTCTGCATCTGTTGTCGTCTCGGTCGGGGGGACGCAGGGTCTTTTTCACTCGTACGCGCAGAGATTTGGCCATGTGGACGCTGGGGCGGAGAATGGGAGAAGTTCATTCAGCAGTCACAAAGAACAGGAGTCTGCTGAAGGCGGGGGAGGCACCAGGGCATTTCAGGGAAGACTATGGACAGGGTTTCTGTTGTGGAGGAATCACCAAAAATAAGAACAATGTACAAGTACATGATTTATATTAACCCCCTGTCACCCAGACAGCCACTGGCAACAAAAGTAGAGCTGCAGCTATCCATTATTTTTGTAACCAGTTAATCGATTGACTATTTTCTTGAATTCAAACAGTTATTTGAAGAGCCGGAAAAAAATGGAAAAACAGAAACAGAAGTAGAGCTGCAGCTATTGATTATTTTTGTAATTGATCATTCCACCAAATGGTTCTTTGAATACACTAAACTCTGCTTTTTAGCAGGCGAGCTGACAGACCCTAAGGACAATATAAATGAATGCTAATATTATGTTGTTATTCTAACAGACTGGGTATTGGAATTAAGTACCACTTCATGAAACGAAACAATTACATCTGAATGATTTTAAACATGTCTGAAAATGACAAACAACTTATCCTTTATTCCAGAACCAACTGAAACAACAACCAGTGTAAGTATAAAAGTGTAAGGATCTATAAAAAATCTGTGTAGAAATAACAACAATAACAACAGTATAAAAGTATATATAAAAATATCTAAAGATATAAACAACAGCAAACATGTCCAGTGACATCTACAAACTATATGTACACTACAGTCTTCAACACATTTGGATCCAACTTATTAACAACTGAACATTGAACTAACATACAACTGTGTGTTGATCCTGGCGTCATGTGTGTCACAGTAAGTGTCTGTGTGAAACACAACAACAGAATGATGTTTAGCAGCAGCGAAATTAAGGAAATGAAGCTTCAATTCAGAAAAATTGTAATCAAATCTTTTTTTCAGTCAACTGGAGTTGATAAATTGATTCAGATCTAACCAAAAGAATCTACTGATCTAAACTGATCCACTAATCCTACCATTATTTGTAAATAATTGGTGTAAAATGCAGTTTGTCATCTTTTCATGGTCATCAGATATGACCCATTTGGACGTTCAGAGGCTCCGTAGTCACCATGGAAACACCGTCATCTTCTACACCATTGATTAACCACTAAAACCCATGGATCAATTATGGTTGGATCAATGACAGTGGATGGAGACAGAAATCACTTTTTTGTCAGTTTTTCTCTGTTTTGATATAATAACCTTTGAATTTACTCTGAGCTTGAATGAACATCTATATGACCAGTGAATTAAATATAGAAAAATACACGACTTACAATGATTTACATTTAAACAAAAAGCTAATAAATAAAAGGTGTCAATAAAAACCTTAGAAAACATGTATGTTTGAGCCCAAAATTCTTCTAAATTAACAAAACCACTACTCAACAACAAGTTAATTTTTGGTTTAACAGACACTAGACTAGAAGGACTGTATGTAACTGTGTCTGTATCTGTATCACGTCTTTTTCACATTCTTTGACTTTTTTCCCACCTATTCAAATGATCGTTTCATTGAATCGAATCAAACTAAATAATCAATAGATTAATCAATAACAAAAATAATCAATGGCTGCAGCTCTAGTTCAGCGTATGCCCTTTGTTGCTCCATCTAGCGATCATCATGGTATTACATTTAAAGAATCGCTCATAGGTTAGTAGATGGAAGCCCAGTTCTGTGGATCCATGGAGCTCACCTCCACTTCAGTCCTTTGGCGGTGTGAACGTAAATCTGTCAATCACGATTAATATAGAGTACATATGGAAACAGTGTCTCCATGGGCCTGTCTATCTCCTGGTTCCACACTGGTGCGTCGCAGAGTGTTTTTCTTACTTGAAGACGTCGGCCTCTTTTGGTAATTGTGGGTGAAGGGTGGATCAGCGGGGTCGTTCATCCTGACAGGGTAATACAGTACGTTAGTCTGAAGGAACCAAACAGGTTTTTCCAGGAGCCGGCCTGTTCACTGAGCCAGAGAAAGCTGTCAAGTGCACCATTAAGCCAGACGCAACAACCAATAAATCTGCCAGCAGAGATGTGTTACAGATGTGTCTAATTCCATACACAAGGAAGACAGACAGGATGAGACCAACCCAAGCATGGAAGGTTTGAATGGTATGTGTCAAACATAAATCTAACTGAGAAAAACCCAAAACTACCTGTTGTTTTTTTTTCCTCTCAGTGTTTAGATTAAATTTCCTTTCTGTGAACACAGCATTAATGGATCTGACACTGGACTCAGGCCACGGAGCACATTTTAAGCACTATTTCCCCAGTAATTTATAGAAATAAAACATTGAATGTTTAATTGTATTGATCATGTCGCGGAGCGCTGAACCCAGCATTAAATGCTTGTGAGCAGGAAATTAAACGCCTACCACTACAGTCTGGCTAATGTTCTGCAATATATCACAGGTCAGAAAATGTGTAAAGAATCACTCTCAACCAAATGGGCTTATTTCCATATTAGTACACACACTCACTTCAATGTTGAAACACCTGCAACTCTAAAAGTGATTATTTAAAGGCAGTAAAATGAACAGAGTATGAGTCAGCTCTCGTACAACGCCAACAAATCTGATCGTAATTTCATATCTAGGGCTGACCCCCACCACAGGATCTCCTCATCAGATGAACAATCTGTCATTTCAGTGGCTGGTATCAGCTGCATGAGTTTTCAGGTATCTGTCCTTTACTTGACGATTTATTTTTCCTTTTTTTTTCTTTTCTTCCATTTTCCTACATTTTAACATTACTTATTTATTTTTCCAATTTCAACCTATTCAGATGGAACAAGACAAGATGGAAAAGATGATCCCTTGGTGTATGCATTAGTGAATATCACACATAAACATACAAGACAAAAATAGGACCGAAGACCAAACTAGACAAATCATTGTAGAGGATATGATAAAATGAAAACGGTGAAACAAGTTAAAAACAACACAATAAGATGAGAAGAACATGCTAAAATAAACATGACGGAATCTGATGAAAACAACAAAATATGATGAAAATATGAGAGGAAAATAACATAATAAAATGAAAACCACAGAGCAAGATGAAAATGTAATATGAAAACATAATAAGATGAAGATGAAATAAGAAAACAAAAATGAATAATAGACAAAATATTCTGCTACTAATTTCATTATGTAAAGATTCAGTAAAAATGTCAAATTACAACCAGTTTGAAAAAAACCTACTGAATGGAATTTATATCAGAACCTATGAGTAAACTTTTATGAACATCTACATGATCAGCCAATGAAATATAGGACAATACCTGATTTACACTGACAAATGCAAAATGCAGAGGATAATATCATAATAAATGGTGATAAATCACTTGGGAAAGACAAAAACAATTATTTAGAAGTTGTAACAAAAATAGTTTTGGACAAATTCAATATCTAATTTGTACGTAAAAAAGATTTTTCTTTTCTTCTTCTTGAAACAAACAATAAACCAACCAACCAACCAACTTCTATAACAGATAAATCCTCTGTGTGGTTGTCGCTATCATGTTAGGTGGTTGATGGGATATGGCTGAAGGTGGGGGAAGGGCTTTGGGTGATGGGGGGGGTGGTTTACCTCAGTGACTGGGCTAAATGTTCAATATTTGTTATTGATGTTGCAATAAAAAATATATATATATATTTAAAAAACGTGCATAGAAACACATCGTGGACAAATGGCTAATTAGGGCTAAGCTCTAGTAAAAGCAAACGATTACAGATACAGTATCTCATATAGACATCATGGAAATCTCCATCATTCATTATCCCTGGATGGAACAGCAGGTGAGGGTTTATTCTTATCAGTCCGATCTTTGGGAAGAGGTGTGGTTGCTTTCCGAAAGGTCAACCCATCCTTTACGGTCAAAGTGAAGTGAAATCTATTAAAAGGAATGGAATGTGAGAAGTTCCAGCCGTCTTTGTGAGCAGGAGCTGTAATTAAAGTCTATAAAACCTTAATCGGGGTGAAGTCGGCCTTAATCGTGAGGAGAATGGAACAGACTGGAGGTGCTGGGTGTGGCTCTGTACTCGTTCAGATTTCAGTGGCTTTGTGCTGCTACAGATGAGTGTGTTAATGATCATTTCAGCCTCTATTTCAATGGCTGAACGTATCGCGTATTCGCCTAAAGTCATGGCGCTGGAGGTCTCTGTTGCGTCTCTGTTATCACATAATCAGGTTTTGATCCTCCGTCCCGTCCAGACTATGATGTCATGGTTGTCGGACGCAAAGCAGGAAGAAGAAGGCAAACTCAATCTCCTGGTCATTATGTTACAGATAAACGACGAGGACGGCCAATGATAACACTGTTTTCCTGCAAATCCAATCAAGCTCCTTCACCCAACATGGCCTGACGCACCCATGAAGTTAATGTCTTATGTGGTTAAAAAAGGAAAAAAAAAAACCAAAAAAAAAACCTGGCTGCCTGTCTTGTTCTCCTGAGCTATCTACCATCTGCTGCTCTTCTGGTCGTTGGAAAAACCACATTTGTCTCGCTGCATGCTTTGACTTTGACTTGCATTACTAATTTGGAAGATAAACACTGACACACAGAAGAGAGTAATGGCAAAAGAATTCCCACAAAAAGCTAAATAAAACAAACCATTATAGGTTTAGAGTGGCCGTATAAGCAGACATTAAATTGCTATTTAGTGATCCTACTTAACCCAGTGTCATTTAAAGATCAACGGAGGATTTCCATATCTCAGCTCTTTGTCTTTTTTTCCATTCGTCTCCATTTTGTTTGTGTGCATAACGTATACTCTATCATACTGTCATACAAAAGACAAATATTTCTGTTTATCCTGTGTCAGATTACATTACATTAGATTAGTTCTACATTGGGTCTAATGCCAGTGTTGGGTTTTGTTCACTGGAGCTAAATACATTATCGAATAAACTGTGTAAGTCTTGGTTTTTTGAGTCCATTGGGGAAAAGAGGACATTTCAGTCCTTAATCTTTATACAGATATCTATTCATATGGAAGGACTCTGTCATAAAATGGCTCATATTTAACACACACCACATAAAGTTTAAAATAATGTTAATGAATGATAAAACTTTATGCAGATGAGTCTTAAAAGGATTCTGATTTAAAGTGGTCAAAGCTTGCCCTCTTATAAAAGCTGAATTTATTTGCACTTCAGATTGAACAAACCGAACAGACAAAAAAATCTGGGAATTATGGGAACTACCAAAGCATATTGTGTTAATTATAGCTGCTGACCTTCAAGGAAATTTATCATGATGTAAAAATATTACATCATAAGAATCATCTTAACCATATTATTGGCCGGCCCCACTGCTAACACTAAACAGAATCAGTATTTATGAAGTCAGAAAGTATTACTTATCAATGCTGATTTTGTTTTGCCCCAACATTTTGATATTTTTTGGCCCTTTCCTTTTGTTTTAAAGTCTTCTAGTACCCTATTGTAATGAGTAAGGATGTAATTCATGTTCTAATCACACTCCTGTGTATTCTGCAGCTGAAAAGATAATGGATAGTGACAATCTGAAGGGACGGCAGACCATATTTATCATGTATTTGATCACCCATTAACCGGTGTTTAAATGCTGAGGTTGTACTTATTGTCACGTTTGACTAAAAACTGTGCTTTCACATAATGTTGATAAACTTGCAGGTTGTACATTTTCACATTTGACCTCAGATATTAATGAGACCCAATCAAAACACATACGGTCATGATGAGGTGAGTGGTATATAAAGACATTTCATGTTCCTTATTAAAGAATGATCACTAAATAATATTAGCTAAACAGTGGAGCTGGGTGTGAACTGTAATCACCATAAATGAAACACTGATTTTACATCAATTATCTGTATGTATTGATAGGATTAGTGGATCAACAGGTATTAAACAGTTTACATCAGCAGATGCTTTTGGTCAACAGTGGATGCTTGGGTCTTTATGAGTTAATTCTGTGATAATAACCACAGTCTTGAAAAGAAAAAAAAGTGATAATGTCAATAAAATTGTGTGAATAATTAGGGTTTTTTTGTAAGTGCCTAATACTGTATGAAATTTTTCATAAGAAAGAGGCTGTTTGTAGAAATAAACCTTCTGCAGGACCTTCCTATCATTATAAAAACAACAACCTTAACCCAACTGTATACAAGTTAGAATGTTTTTCTCAGGACCATATATGTACAGTATATGTAGTCATTTTGTAGATCCCCTTCCCTTCTTCTTGGTTCCTCTTATGATTTAGCCTCTCTTCCATTTGCTCCAGTGCAAAACACGACTGACATGAATGTGAAATGGGCGGTGGTTGGACTCGTAGTCTACGTTGTGTACAGCTTTTCAGTTTACAACAGAGTACAAAGCGTAAAAGTCAGCTTTACACATGTGTAAACAACCAGGCAGGAGGACACACCCGGGACACACACTCCTTTACATTCAACCACAGGGTACGGTGTGATCTCTGTTTACGTTTGTTCTGACTCAGACACAAATGCTGAAACCTACGAGTGAAACTGTTTATATTTAGTGCACTGTTGGAAGCTAATGTCGATTACATTGTCCTCATTTCTCCAAATCTCTATATTGGAGTTAAAATGAAACCACAACAGCCACTTAGATGGGAAATACAGCAGGTTAAATTTTTTTTTCTATTAACCGGCTTCTATGCAGAAGTGACATTCCAGACTATGACCAGAAGGGTACTGGAACATATGAACATCACCAGAAAAAAATCAACACTGCGTACCCACAGACTGTATTATTCACTGAATAAAGTATAAAGCTCATTGTTCACACATCTGTATTATGGAATCATCATGGGTTCTTCCTCAAACAAAAACTCATAGAAACTTATTTTAGCAGTCGATCAAAATAATACTGTGTCTTATAATGTTCACATGCTGCGTCAGCTGATAGTTTACATTATAGCTCTGTTGGCTTAGCTCTTTTTTTAGACAGAAAACAGCCACAGGAAAACCACTGATCACCTCTATTTTCTCTTTGTGTTGTCAGTAGCTGAACTAAAGATCTGTTTGGAATCAAACAAACAAGGTCAGAACTGTCACAGTTTAGTCTGAACTGTGGATCAACAAAAGGCAACTTAGCAAAGATAATAACATTCTATAATAACTTAATACCTTCATAAGAGTCAGAATCAAACTCATCAGTGGAGAAGAAATGCTGACATTTCAGTATCGAACTCCATTCTTTTCATTTACAGCTGTGTCCAGTGGAGAAAACAACAGCACTTCAGCTTTTATCACCAAGTCACTGTCTTTGACTAAAATGTGTTTCTTAGTGGTTCTCATCCCATCTGGTCAGTTTGTGATGGTTTGTTTACTGGGTTAGTTTTCCAGAATGACTCACTACTCCCTCTAGTGGTCACATAAATCCAATGGCCTGTCCGTGTAAACATTCATTTCACACCTCTACAATCTAATACACTGGCATCTTTGGCTGAACGTCAGAGCTCTTTATTCGAAACACTGATGACATTTTAAGTCATTTTTAATACGTGAAAGTGGAAATACTAATACAGCCCCTCTACCTTCCACATTTTACTGAGGCGGCTTCTTAAACTGTTCAGCTAAAGATTTATCCTTTGTTTACTTTCCTGTATCAGGCTGAAATTAATGAGTTGTGAGTGAATGA
Source organism: Apogon talboti (assembly GCA_037367365.1). NCBI lineage: Eukaryota > Metazoa > Chordata > Actinopteri > Kurtiformes > Apogonidae > Apogon > Apogon talboti. The sequence continues at coordinate 21,953,397 of JAPQRQ010000017.1, read as the reverse complement.
GTTTGAGATTATTGTGACTACATTGGCTGCATTTTAATTACATTAATGTTCACTGAACACAGCAAAATGACTAAGTAAACACATTCTGTTATGGCTGTCGTCTTTAGATGATGATCAATTTGCATTTAATGTATATGCCTACAACTGTATGTGTCACTGCAACAACAGAGTAGGACGGACTCAGATAATGTTATGTTCATTTACTGTACTGTTTATTGCAGGTGTGAAAGGCTTTTCAGCAATTGGACCATGTCAGAGAGGCGTCAACAGGTCTGGTTTATACAAATCATGGTGCCATTTGTGTTGCCACGGTAATGCTACGTGACATGTGTAGCAACACACACGCTATACATCAATGTAACCAAAAGAACATCAGCTAAAAACTCAACAAAACCAATTTTCAGAAAATAGAACACGACTCAGACAATAATTAAATTAGCAAATATGTAAACCAGGCTAACCGTCTGAGACCAGCATATGTCGTGAATAATTTCATTAAACAAAAGATCAATGTGATGTTGCACCATTAAGCTAACACAAAGCAGATCCAACAGTACAAGTATTATTTCTCGACTGCTAAAACTGTTTGTGTCTGCCCTGTCCAGTATTATCCACTGTGTTTTTGTGTTGTCAAGTGGACACATATTTTAGAAAGATCATTGAAAGTCAGTAGGGGCCATTTTGAATCCAGCATTTCATGGCTGTCGGCTTGAAGATATTTGTACTATGGCTTCACTTTCTAGTTGTGGACCCTGCTCCTTGGTTGCTTCTGTGTGTTTTCCTCAGACAGTGACTGTGCATCTGTGATCTCTAAGGACTCAAACTACAAAGGAAGAAACACATGCATTTTTTCCCCTTAAAAGGCTTTTGCACCCACTCGTTCCTATCACAGACAGTTGTTTACCAAAGAGAAAGAATGGTCTAGAAATGTAATGTTTGGATGCTAATTGGCAAGGTAGACCAAATAAAAAGGTAGAGAAAAGATCACAGTGTCACAAACAAACTTGAGCTGAGGACTGGAAAAACCAGCAGCTTCACTGAACAGAGGAAACTTGCAGTTGTGCATCCAAAAGCACAGAGAGTTTAGAATTCACCCTAGGCACAACACTAAATCTAACTCTGAATTTGTGGAAGAGGCTGCCCTGGCAAACGCACTGAGCAGGAAGTCACCTGGGAACAAAACACTGAAGGAAATTCTTGCCTGATTCAAATTATGAAACTGAGTCTGACAATGAGATATTTTATCCCAAAGAAAAAAAAAGATGAAATAATGTGGAAAAAGTCAGCCATTTGGTGTCACGATACTTTCATATCAGTGAGAATTCCCGAGAGGCACGATTCAGCCGTATCACCTGTGTTTAGTCCATAGTCTGTGTGAGAAGACTACAGGTAA
>JAPQRQ010000017.1:21838050-21851435 GCA_037367365.1 Apogon talboti | reverse complement strand
GTTTCACACTCAGACACTTTGTTGGTATATTTAGTGGTTTTTCAGACCCCTATAGAGACTCTGTATCAAAAAAGCAAAAAGCGACAAATCTATCCCCTTTTGTTTGTTTAAAACAAATCAGTGAATATAAATCAGTCCCATTGACAGTTTTCTCTATTGTCTTTTTTGGTCCATTTAGATTGATAATGTAGACTGAAAATTACAAATGTTCTGGTTAAAAATGTTCCTGTTTTACTGTGACCTGTTGTCGTCTCCTCAGTGGACCGTAAGGATAAAAACCAAACTGAAGAAAATGAAGAGAAAAATTAAACAAATAAACAAACAAATAAATAACTAACCTCAGTAACTCGCCCAGAGTGTCTCTTTTGGGTCACTTTAGCCGGTCCCCAAGTACAGATAAAGGAGGACGGATGGAAGTGGGACATTAAAAAAAACCTATAATTTTACAGAGTATAGTTCATTTGTAGTTCTAAACATATTTAGGGTGTTTTTATTCTCACTTTTTGTCTCTACATTGTTCATTACAATTATGCACATTTACAATTATGCAATTAGGTGATGATGTCATTTAGCAACTTCTAGTGACTTTTAGGTCAGACAGTAGATACTTTCCTTACTGAGGAGTTGGAAACGCTGCTTCACATTGAACAAAAACAAAATCAAGACTATGCTGAACCAAATTAAAGTACAATTGACTTGGATGGAATCACACCACATGAAGACATACTACAAATTAATACTTGAAACAATCACTGTTGTTTTTCTCTATTGTTACTCCATTTTCTACTATTTTTAAATGAATCTAACAAACATAAAGTGTCTCGTCCCACAATGAAATGCAGAGATAATGGCTCTGATACACATCGGTGCAGATGAACTGTGATTCATGGAAACCATTTGTGACAGCCTGGATACATACATTTTCGGGCTCATCACCTCCATCTCCATGCATTGGTAATTATCTTTTAAAATCAATTTAACCAATTTAATTCTATAGTTTTCAGACGCCACTAGTTCTCTTTTATTCACAACATGTCAAATGGCAAAAGAGATTGTTATTATTTCCCTCAGTGATGCATTGAAACTGCATGTTCTATTCAATAAAACAAACTGATACCCAAAGTACAAGCTGGACAAAGAAAAGGTTCAAATCTGTGAACTATCACAAGCAAAAGTTGTGTGAACATTGATTAAATAAACTTTCCATTAAACTGACTTTGTAAAAAGTAGTTTTGTTGTGTCCAAGTATTCAGTGATTGTGGCTTTTACAATGAAGGAGATCATTTTTAACGAGATAATAGATTTTTTTGTTTGTTTTTTTACAAATCCATCAGAACTAAATCCTGTTCAGAGTAATCTATCTGATGTCTTAAAACATTCCTGAAGGAGGGTCTTCAATATTCTCTTAATTCTTCAAAGCTACACTGAGTGTTCATTTATAGAGGTACTGGAGTGGAGGTACATTCCTTGAACCAAAAACACACAAATTCCTCTGCTGTCCCACTGAGCTCAGTTTCTTCCACACCCTGTATTTTGTGTGGACAAACACCGCAGGAGAATCTGAGCCTGAGTGCTGACATTCGCTGTTTGTTCAACCTGGAGCCGAGACCAGAGATGCCATAACTCAATTTAACTACCATGTTGAGTTTAATGGAGTGGCCACACAGCAAACTGTTGTTGGCAGTGCGATAACATCCATTGTTATGCTTCACTCAGCTGATTGCGACATCCCTGTTTCAACATGCAGCTGGAGCTTTACTGGCTTCAGGGAGTCTTCATCTATGGTATAACATTCTTTGAAAAACACACCCGGCCTCATTTGTTGCCAGTCCTGCATGACTGAGGGTGAGAAGGCTTTCATCTCTGAGGAAAAACTCAGAAGCCACAAAAGTAAAGTGAAATAAAGCAGAGTGGCGTGCTGAGCGAAGCAATACTGGAACCAACAAGAAGTGAAAGTGACAGGGTCATAGTTTATATGAAACTGGTGTCTGTCCGTCGCCCACAACTTCTTCTCTGTTAATGTCATACTGGGTTAGCCTTTTGCATCTCTACCAATGCACTATTTAATTTAAATTTTGCTTCCATACATGCACTGCCTTCATTTTCATGAGTTTAATATCACTTTGGCATGTGCACACACACACACACAAACACACACACACACACACACACACACACACACACACACACACACACAAAGCAGTAATGGTAGCATTTGTAAATAATGCTTTGTAACTCTAGTCCTAAACTCCTCAGTGTTGTAGGTAACACTACTGATACAGTGTGCTATTGGATTTACACGACATAAACCCATACTGACGGATAGATCTGAAATTATTAATCAATTAATTGACTTGAATCGATTAAAAACATTATTGGATCACAATTTTCCTGAATCGAAGATTTGTTCCCTTAATTTCATTGCCGTTAAACGTTTGTTCCACTGTTGTGTTTCACACGGACGCTTACTGTGACGCACATGACGCCAGGGTCAACACAAACAACATGGAGCGTAGCTCAGAAGAGACGAGGACAAAAAAGCAGAGATTGTCTATATGTTCACTTTTCTTCATTGGAACCATCACTTACTCCTTTAAACTTTGAAGCTTTGACACAAACATTAAAAATATTTGGCTTTACTTTTTTCAGTTGTATGTTAGTTCCATCTCAAGTTGATAGTAAGTTAGTAAGTTGGATATTTCGATGCATATATCTTTTATATATCCTTTTACTTTCATATTTTTTGTGGCTGTTGTTTCAGTTGGTTCTGGAATAAAAGACAAGTTGTCCCTTTCAGATGTCTTTTTCACCTTTTATTATTTTTTGCACGTATTCAAATAATAGTTTAATCAAATCACATCTAAGAAAATAATCAATAGATTAAAGGATTACAAAAACAATCAATCGCTGCAGCTCTACTGAGAGATATAGTTTAGGGACAGGAAGTGATATAGATTATTCAGTTAACAGCAGGACTCTCACATGAATCAATCTGTCATACAAATAATTACAAGAATCTTACAATAATTTCTAAACATTTATAGTAAACCTAATGAAGATAAAGGGCCATTTATTGACATTAAATAGTTAATGCTGTGTAGTTTTATGGCTCTGAGAACCACTGAAGTTGCAGTTTAAATCCATGTCTATCCACACTCATATGTCATACACTATGTAGTAAAGACAATGGGATGTAGCAGGAGGGGGACGTGTTAGACAAAAAGGAAATTCTCATTATACTGCCACAGTAGTTTGTCATAACTTATTATTTACAGTCATACTTTGCCATTTAATTGAGATTATTCTATTACATGAACTACAGCGTATAATTAAAGTCCTAGTTTCTGCCACCACAACAATAACTGTTGAGGCTACAGTCTGTATACCATTTTAATGCTGTGACACAAAGAAAATGACACATCAGTCAATTGTGCACACAGTAAGAAATTGTTTACACCATAGGCACAAAACCGAAACCTGAGGATGGTTGTGTTCTGTACAGTCCTGTGAGCCTCTACTGTCATGACAAAGGTGCTTTTGTCCTGCGTTAACCCTTTGAAAAAGGTTTTGTCCATATTGAAAGTGCCTCTGTAATGATTTTTGGGGGAACAGCTGTAAATGTGGACAACCTCCGTTCTCTATGGGGTTCTATGGTATGTTGCTGGCTCAGGGTGTTTCTCATAAAGGGACGGTCTGTTTGTCAGGTATAAAAAGGAAAGCTTCAACCAGGTCGACAAGCAGTTCAGCTTCAAGAGCAGGATCACCAGCATCGTCACCTCCAGTGACCGCACAGCAGCCACCAATCATGACCACCTCCAGCATGAACATGATGAGCAAGATCATCTTCTACGAGGAGAGGAACTTCCAGGGTCGCTCCTACGAGTGCATGAGCGACTGCCCTGACATGTCCTCCTACCTGAGCCGCTGCCACTCCTGCAGGGTGGAGAGGGGCTGCTTCATGGTCTACGACCGCACCAACTTCATGGGAAACCAGTACTTCATGAGGAGGGGCGAGTACGCCGACTACATGAGCATGATGGGCATGAGCGACTGCATCAGGTCCTGCCGCATGATCCCCATGTACAGGGGCTCCTACAGGATGAGGATCTACGAGAGGGAGAACTTCGGCGGTCAGATGTACGAGATGATGGAGGACTGCGACAGCATCATGGACCGCTACAGCATGTCCAACTTCATGTCCTGCAACGTGATGGAGGGCCACTGGCTGATGTATGAGCACCCCCACTACAGAGGCAGGATGTGGTACATGAGGCCCGGCGAGTACAGGAGCTTCATGAACATGGGCATGAGCGGCATGAGGTGGATGAGCATGAGGCGCATCATGGATTCCTGCTACTAGATGATGGTGCCCTCAAGATGGTTCTACAGTTCATTTCCGAAATGAATAACACCTTAAGAAAAGACAATCACTGAACTGCACAGATACCTTTGACTGGAGCCGTCTGACAAACAGAACCATCGACAGTCAACAAACCTATTGGCCTTTTTGAAAACATGAATAAAGTCTAATTTGGTAATTGTTTTCTCTGGTTTATCTTCTTTACACTACCTACTACTCCTACATCTTCTTCAGTCTTAGCTTTTTTTAACATTTAACACAATGACTGGGGTAATTTAAAAGGAATTGATAACTTTATGGTGTAAATATTTTGAAAACTCGCCTTTAAATGTTCACAGGTTATTGAACAGGTGCCACAAAAGGTAATATAAAAAGGTTGGTGAAGCAAACTGAAAACACAGAATTTTGGATTTTTTGGCAACTGCAACATCTACAGCACAAGCAACAATTTAATAAATAAATAAATAAATAAATAAAACAGTAACAAAAAAAATAATTACGCCAAAAAACTGCTGCTGGCAGCACATACAACAGTCTGAGGTCTCACTGCAGAAACCTGGGTCTGCTGCACTGACCCCCCAAAACAGTACTGTCTGTCTTCAGCCATTTTGAAGTTGTACATAAACAAACATTAGTATCAGTTATAACTAGGGCTGGGACTTTAACATGTTAATTTTGATTAACAGTGTTTTAAAAAATAAACCATTTAATGTAATTTTATTTTTACACTCCACACAACACGGAACATTTTTCAGTGCACAGGTTTCTAGCATACCGCTTATACCGATGCACTGAACAAGCAGAAGCAGCAACGTTAGGACAATAAATAACAGAAGAATGCTATGATGGACGGTAGGGTGGTCCAAATATATGAAGTCCAAGGAACTTTTCCTCCAGAACCTTAGTTTTGTTCTACGCCTGCCTACTAACAATTGTGTAAAAATTTTGCGAATATTTAGAGGTGACTCAGGAAGGGATTGTTTTTCACAATGCAAAATTACAACAAAACTCCAAATTTTGACAAACATCTGTAATCTACATGCAATAAAAACAGATCCATATAAAACAAAGCTTTAAAGATTAAAATGCCTCCAATGTATTGTTTTTCTGTCAAGTTATTTTTCCATTCTTTTTCAGCTTCACAGACATCATAAAGCTCAGTACGGATGTGAATCCCAGAGTCAGTTCTCTGGTGTGGAATTCGTGCCCTCTGCCACAGCTCGATAACATGTGACACACTTCTGGATGCCGCTTCTTTCACTGTTAACTTGTCGTCAGTGTGAAAGAACATCAGAAGTCGAAGGACATCTCCATTACTTAAGAGATGAGAGCTGGAATGTTGGTCTGTACCTTTAACTACCAACCAAACTTCAGCACTGCTTCAACTTTTAGCCATTATTGTCTTCATTATATAACAGCTACCTGCAAACAGTCAACTGACAATTACTAAGAGTTAAGAGCTACACAGTACAGTACAGTACACATAATATTATAGATGGACTGTTCTTTCCCTTCCTTTTTAAATATCTATTTATTTTTATTTAATACACAGCTCCTTGTAAGAGTAGAGTTCATTGATATTTGCCATCTTCTTTTTGAAGCTGTACTTCTTGAATAAGGCATTGACCGTAATGGGTTTCAGTGGGTGTAAATGATTTTTCAGTAGAAGTTGTATGAAGGAAGAAAACTTTAGAGTCAGAAGGTAATTTATCCCTTTTTCATTTGGGGTTTAAAGGAGAATTTTAAGCTACATTTTGTCTCACCTGTAATTTTCTGAGTAATTGTTTTTACAACAGAACTCCAAATTTTGACAAACGTTCCTGTAATCTACATGCAATAAAAACAGATCCATATAAAACAAAGCTCGAAAGATTAAAATGCCTTCAATGTATTGTTTTTCTGTATGTCTATTCATTGATTTAGTCATCCACCCAAATCTGTTTAAATTGGAAAATGTTCCTTCTTGTATCAAATATTGATATGCGATTAAAATACGATTAATTACAATTAAATAATTACAAGGTCAATAATTAATTCTTTTTTTTTTTTTTAATTGGGTCCCACCACTAGTTATAATACATCATGCAATTAAAGAAATCATTATCGGCATTATCTGTTTCCTTAATGACGTGAAGTTAATGCCTGTCCATCTCAAAACACAAAGATTAACTAATCAATGATCCCTGGGGTCTGTTTCAGTTTGTTTGACTTTACAATGGATAAAGACACGTTCACCTCTAATCAACCAACCATCAGCAGGACAATGCACATTGTTTTTGGTTTGATTAATTCCTGACATCAACAGAAAAAGTGTTTTTCTTAATTTCAATCGATTTCTCCAGATTCCCAGTGGAAGGTTCAGTGATTAAGCTGTCTGCATTAATGAAGGTACTGTGGATGTGGGAAAGTCCTGCTCCCACGTTGCAGGTCAAGGTGTCTGCTTTCTGACCTCGTAGCTTCCATCTCTCCTTTTCAGCCATAATTAGAGTCGATGTAAGCAGACCAGAGTCCAGTAAAGATCCCTGCCCTACTGACTCCAACAAACACACTGGTTCCTCTGCGACCCTGCACAATATTCCACAAAATCACGATGCCACTATTCGATAATATTTGACTATATCTGTGGATTGGACTCATGGGTTTTTAAATTCAGTCACAGTCATTGCCCTGGTGCATCAGGAGACTTCTGTTCCAACAGTGAGGGGTTTAATAAAATCAGAAAAGAGAAATACAATGCACTGCAGAAAAAATGAAGAAGAAAGGCAGAGGCGCCTTGGAATCTGTTGACAGTGCAGCGCTGAACAGCTGTTTAGCAGATACAACTGACATTTCCTTCAAGATAGTGATCTTTGGCGTGGGACTGCACAAAATCACAAAGTATTTACCTAATACATTTTTTTAAAGACATTTCCAACCAATAACAGAGGTACAGATGGAGAAATGCATGAAATGTGAGAGGAGATTATGTATTCTAAGGTGGGGTTCAAACACGTATGTCACATTATTAAAGAATGTGTCCCCATCCTTCACAGACACCTGTGAACCTCGACTCCAGCAAGAATTCAGCATAAACCTATTATCACTGAGGAAGGGGAAAGTGTGTCCCTGACATTAATGTGACTAAATCACATTAATGGAAAAGAATATGCATCATATAAGAACATCAACGTAGACTATGTATGTCTTTGTCTGAATGTGCTATTTTACGTGTGTGCCTTCGTGGGGATGTTGTTTCCATAGTGGCATCGAAGAGAATGCTGACTGAAACGGTGGTTTGTGATTTGTTGGTGATTCTGTTTTTTTAACAGAATAACACATTTTTTCTTTCAGTGGAGGTTCAGAATCTAATGCCCTGTCCACATTAACATGGAAATTGTTGTAAAAAAAAAAAAAAAAAAAAAACAGCACGAAAACAATTATAAACTGGTACAAACAGACAAACCACTGGTTCTGTTGGACTTCAAACTGTGGATAACATCACATGTAGTGGACACTAGGGATGCAACTGTACAGGATATCCACAGTGCGGTACGTATTGCTGTTCTGTGAGCCGAGCAGAGCCCTGGGGCTTAGGGTGACCAGATCCAACTGATCTGCATAGACCAGATGAGGGACAAAGGCTATGTTTGTGTGGAACAATGTGGGACACCAATGCATGGAAATAGTCTAAGGTAACTTAAGGAAAAAAATAAATAATACATTTCCCCCCTTAGCTTATAACATTACTATGCTTTGATGTCTAGTTGATTCAGTAGCACATTAACAACTATGAAAATGAAAACTTTATATATTTTATTTAAATGCATCTTTCCCAAGTTTGCTCACATATGAAAACAGTGTCAGGAAGCTTTTATATTATTTTACAGTTCTTATAAACATACATGACAGTGTACAGTCAAACACAATATTCAGTCAATGCTACTGTTGATCTGTCAAGTATAACCTTAGTACTTTTAAATGCTTTAAAGGGGCGGGGCTGTCTGTATTTTCTCCAAAAACAGATAGAAACAACACAACCCCTGCACAACTCCAGTCCAAACACCACCACATGACAGTGTTTGCTGTAGTAGAACCCATATACGGAACCACATATTCAACCAGAACTGAAGTAGACTACATGTAGTAAGTTAGTGATTATCTGAACAAAACAATAGCTGCATTAAAAACCCATCTCACTCGGCTCAGAATCGGCACATTCAACGTGGACCCAAAGTGGATGTCCGCCAGACACGTCCACACAAAACTACATTTTTATGACCACGTGGACTCTGCATATGCAAACCCTGTGTCACATAATAGACTGGTCTGTGGGAAGTCTTCACATTGACCTGTTTTAAATGTGACACCGAGCTGTGTTGTAGTAAACTGGTACGCTCGACTATGAAACCGCAAACGTCTGCGGACAGTGCGCACAGAGTCCACGCCACTCACAGTCCGTGGACAGTCCGCATGACATTGTGGGAGCCTTTAAAGTCCTAAAAATGATTGAATGTTTGGTAGTTTTCAGCAAGTCTGAATTTGTGTAAGAGATGAATGAAAAAAGCAAAACAAATTGATATTGATATATGATTATTTAATAGCTGTTTTTTGGGCGTGTATATTTTTGCCAGTTATATTTTTGCCTAGTTACTTATGTTGTTTTTTAACGTCATAGTCTCGTCACCATTGGATGTGAGTCCTGGATTCATCTGCGCTGTCTCCTTTTATCTGTTTTTCTTATGTTTTGTTTTGCTTTGTCTTGGTTTTTTTTGTTCTTGGCTGCTGGGGCATCTTGTCAGGTCATCATTGTAAATGAGAAGCTGTTCTCAATTGACTTCACCTGGTAAAATAAAGGTCAAATAAATAAATTAAATTAAATAAAAAATGCACAAAGATGTCCAGAAAAAAAAAGTTTTTGTTCCATAAATCATGTGTGGATGAGATGCCCAAACATGGACAAAAATATCTGTTTTTCAAAACATCCACATTAATGTGGATGGGTCATGAGTATATGAATACAGGTTGTCAGCTTGTGGTCATGCATCAGTCTGTGTAAGTACTAGTTCTTTAAAATCAGCACTTGGCCAGCTAAGATGAATCAAAGAGGTACAAGACCTTCTGAGTTCAAAGTTTTTAAAGTCTCTGCTATACTTCAAAAATACCAAAACACAACTTAAAAGGACTTTTAAAGGACTGACCCTGGGGTTTCTGTCTCTTGTGCTGCCTTTGCTTCCTCTTGTGCCTCTGATGCCATGTGGAGAGATCACAAGAGGAGAAAGGAAAGGGCCAAAATATCCCCATTCACCTCTATTGATGAAGAAAAGGCAGCCATCTGCCAAATGCCTCATCACATTAACTTTGCTCCAGTGAAGACAGTGGTGCTGCAGGACCAGACTCTATGAAGCTGGAGCCACATCGAGTACTCTGACTGATCTCATTCTTCCGACACAAAGAAAGCTTCGACATAGTGAGACACCTCAGTCTGTGAGAGGAAGACGGTGTTTAGGCAGAGGGGGAAGACAGCAAATGTTTTGTCTGAGGTGACAAAAGGGAAGAAGTCGGACAGCTGCAGAAATAATTCATGGACTGTGCTGAAAATAACTCGATGTTCAATGTTTTAATACTGCCTTCTGTGGTCTTGGGCTGAGATCCAACGTGACAAGCTCCTGTTTGGTCAAAATCATCCACTTGGAAACAGATTTGAACTGGTTAATCCCAAACCACACAATGAGCTCATCTATAAGGACCCGCTGTCTATTTAAACCAGTTCATGTCAACACAGACACAGGTCGACAAATACATTAGACTTCCTCTAAAAAGGGGACAACTTGGCAAGACAATGAGGGCTGAGAATTACTGAGTAGATTTAACAAGTCTATGGGCCACATTTTGGATTGTTTGGAGGATTGGGGACTGGCTACAGTGGCACCAGGGTTAGTCAAAAACCTGTTAAAGACAGAGCCGAGTCTGGCAGGGGAGGACTGCTATCAAAGCTGCCTTTGTGAGTCACATCAAGACAAGGCTCGAACGGTTTGAAAAACAGCACAGGGTGAAGGAGGCCAGCATTTTCTTGGACATAAACAGCACTACTAGGGAAACCAAAGCAGAGTGGTCAACAGAGCTCTTGACTGCAGCGTTACCAACGAAAATTGGAATCATATGAATGATAGTTGTCATCCGTAGTCATAGGGATATGTGGATAATGGTGGGAAAGGATTAGACACTTTCAAGGCTTCTTTGTGGCTCATTGTGTCTAGATGTAGTGTGTTCAGCCCCCAGCCTGTGCTCACATCAGCTCACACATCAGTCGGTGGTCATGGCGCAACTTGTACACAACAGCTGGACTACAATTGGTTGAGTCTGGATTTATTAAGGCTTAGCAGTGGTGAGAACAGAGGGAAGAGGGTGGATGAGTGGCTGAACCTTTCACCTTAAAAGTTCTACAAATACAGAAGACAGTAAAAGATAAAGGAGGAAAGGGTTCTTGAGATAAAATAAAATGTTCATCAGATCATGGAACACTGTCTGCACCTTTTAGATGCCAATTGTATTTTAATCTATAAACTCCTTGTCAAGAATTCTGAGGCCTAAGTTTTTAAAGGAAATCAAGTTTCAAAAGGAAGTTGTTGAAAGGTAAAAACATCTGACTGTGGAACGTTTCTAAACAGTAAAGTAAAAATGTTTGACTTTAGAGCTGAAACGCCAAAATAATTAATCATTAAAAATTATTCATTTACAATTTTCCTGAATCAAAGCTGTGTTTCCTTAATTTCGCTGCCATTGAACATTGGTTCCACTGTTGTGTTTCACACGGACACTTATTGTGACGCACATGACGCCAGGATCAACACAAACACCATGGAGCGTAGCTCAGAAGAAATGAGGACAAAAAGGCAGAAAATATCTATGTTCACTTTTCTACATTGGAACCATCAGCTACTCCTTTAAACTTTTAACCTTTCACACAAACATTAAAAACATTAGTCTTTATGTGTTTCAGTTGTTTGTTAGTTCCATGTTCAGTTGTTAGTCAGTTGGATCCAAGTGTGTTGAAGACTGCAGTGCACACATTGTTTGTAGAGGTCTTTGGACTTGTTGTTTATATCTATAGATATATTTATATTTACTTTTATACTGTTGTTATTGTTGTTATTTCTATACAGGTATTTTTATATATATCCTTTTACTTTTATACTTTTTGTGGTTGTTATTTCAGCTGGTTCTGGAATAAAGGACAAGTTGTGTGTCATTTCCAGACATGTCTGTTTCACATTTTTACAATTTTTTTTTTGCCTATTCAAATAATTGCTGAATCAAAGAAAATTATAATAGATTAATTGATTACAAAATAATCAATAGCTGCAGCTCTGTACTGTGACATTCCCACTAAGAGAGCAAGTTTCTCATCCCAGCATCAAGTTTGAAAACCACTTAGACAACTACAGGTAGAAACAATACTAACAGACTCTTATTCTTGTTGAACATTGTTTAACATACATGTAAAAAAAAAAAAAAACAGGTCAAAACTACAAAAGTACATCTTTTATGAGAGCAGTTTTTCTTCAATGAAAAGTAGGGCTGCAGATGTTGAATTAAGTTGCTGATGAAAATGTTGGGCCCCAGGGCCTGGGGTCAGTTTCACCAGCTGAATTGAGAATGAGGCAGACAGCAGCTCTCTATAGAGTTTATCTCACTACTAAAGGCATTTGGTTGCATTCACTGGAGGGAGATTTGTACCCAACACATTCCCTTTTCTGGGTTCTTTGTTTTCCAAACCTTTATTCCTGTGGTTGCCATGGAATAGGGCTGACAGACTGGAAAAGCTTGTTTAGGCCAGAGAAAGGTGCCTGAGATGGAATATCAGACAAGTGACCCCTCGCCCAAGGATAGGGTGGGTGTGTGAGAGTCGAGTGTGTGTGTGTGTGTGTGTGTGTTGGGGGTGGTGGGGGGGGGGGTGTCTTTCATTGTGGTTTTCCTTGTAAATTTACATGGACAAACAGGTGTGAACAGAAAAATTTTAATGCTACAAGAGTGAAAAGAATCTTGTTTCACAGTGTGGCTGACGTGAACAGCTGCACATGTTACTTGCTTGAGTTGTCAGCTGGAACTGGCCTCCATTTAACGTCACTTTAACAGGATCTGGGTTTGGGATAAATACATGGAACAGTCCAGGTTTTTGTATTTCATTTTAAGGTGTGATCTGAAGACGTTTAGAGTCATTCACTATGTACACTTTTTATTTCCCCACCAAAAGTGTCACATGAATGACACATTTGTCTTGTCCTATACATTTCATCTATTTACCTGTGTGCCTTGATAAATGATGGTGAAACATGTTCCAGCTACATTGTCAACAGCGTAAAATGATACAGTACACAAGTTGCAACAAACCAGAATTATCTACCAAAGAAACTTACTGGATTTCCTCTTGACAGTTAAGTTAAGCTCATGCCTGGGGCTGAAACGGTCGGCTGCTTAAAAGAATGCTGAACCACTAATGTGAATGAAAATCACAGACTTGTATCTGATGTTACTTTAGTCTTACTGGGTCGACCAGCTCCGATGCTGCTCTAAGAAATCCCCAAAAGCATCTCTCTATACCAGAGGTCACCAACCTTTTTGAAACTGGGGTCTACTTCAAGGGTACTGAGTAATATGAAGGGCTACCAGTTTGATACTCACTTCTGAAATAGTGGAATATGTACAGTTTATAGATTATTATTGATTGACGACATTCATCTATAACAGAGGTCATATACACATATTTGTATAATACATTTGTAACATTGTATTCTTTATTTATCATTTCATTTATCTATATTTCTTTGTTTTAACATTTCTAATAGTTAAAAAGTGCTAATATTAAACAAATTTTTATTAAGAAAATCAAAAGTAGAAAAAACTAATACAAGCATTTGCATGCTGTATATGCTGTCAAAACGTGTGAATTATAAACAGATCAACGCTGTGCACATAAATCCAGCATCATCCCAGTCACTCCTCCAGTCATCACATCAGTCAAACCCAGAGGCACCTGTTCAGGTCC
>JAPQRQ010000017.1:21822509-21836903 GCA_037367365.1 Apogon talboti | reverse complement strand
GTTTGAGTCACTTTTATAAAGTTGCTGAAAGTTTCCAAAACAAATTTTAGAAGTAGCTAAATTTATTGCGAGACGCTTTTTGAAAAAAAAATTACTAGGGTAGTCTGAAAAGTTACTAAATCTAGCAACAGAAGTGTTAAGTTGGCATCAGTGCCAACAAAGGAACAATGGCTGGTGAGGTAATTAGCTATGATAGACATGCAAATGTGATTAAGACCATAGGCTGAAACCTCTGGTTTAGATAATGTTCCTCTAAATACCCTCATGTTTTGTTATTTTCATATGAACAATAAATCCATAGAAACAAATGCCAGTTTTAAAGGGCACTTTCACTTATAACTTATTTCACTTTTTCCATTTAGTTCAGTAAATAAACAGTTTCCATGGTTTAGTAAATACGGGGGTGAAGAGCTAAAGGGTCCTGGAGTCTGTCTGGCAGTCACTGTGGGGCTATTAGCCACGTTACAAACTGTCGCAGCAGGAACCCAGAGACGAACACACAGAGCCCTGATTGTCACCGGTGTTATCTGAGCCCAGTGGTGGTAGTTGGCAGGGTAGGTTTCACCCAACGTCAATGTGAAGCGACAGTGCATCATTGTGACAAAATTAAGAGAGACCAGTCTTATTCTGGAGGGGGGGGTTGTGTTGTTGGCCAGAAACTTGGGAGTGGGGGGGTTTGGGGTCACTGCGATTACGGGCCAAGTTTGTAACGTGAGCCGGACCAAAAACTGCCTGCTGGTCTTTGTGTGAGCCGGGAAAAATGTGCTGTAGCTAGCAGCAAACACTGTGAGAGTCACTGCTCGTTTCCAGTTGCCAACTCTGAACAAACATGTGAATCACTTAAAAGAATCAAACAGAACACTTGACCTGTTATTAAACATGATGTCTAAGTGTGGCTCGCCTGAATATGAACAACAGAATAATGAAGATGAAGAGAGGAGGCAGACTCAACACATGGGGTGGAAAAAAGACAACTGGCAGGGAATTATGGGGGCATATGGCGCAGGATAGGAGGAGCAATGAGTTATCAGAATCACACACAGGAGGAAAAATCTATCACTATTAATGGACAAATATGACAAAAACTCACCTTGAAGCTTTTGTTTTGGTAGAGCAAATATGCACATGGTTTCAAAGTAGAGTCTCCCTACACGTCCACACACATCTGACTGAACAAACATCAATGACTATTATAGAACTGTGTCCAAAACCAGGTTGTTATGTTGTTTAAACCAGTTGTCATTGACCTCATTGCCCTACACTGTCAACGCCACCATCACCAAGACTTAATATATTAGCCCAATCCAACAGGAAGCTTAAAGGTTCAGGTTTGTGATATTCAATAACACAAGTTGCACATTAGAACCAAGTAAACACACCTCACCCTCAACTTATGACGGAACCAAAAACTAGCAAGTCCCTCATGAACGACGCTGTTCTGTCTGTTCTGCACTTTTTAGTTAAAGGGATATTAACCCTTAAACACTTTTTTGTCACAACATCTAATTTTCTTTTTTAATCTTTCCCAACTGATTTATCACCATCTATTATAACTTAGCCTCTGCATTTTGTATTTTTCAGTGAAAGTCACGTATTTTCCGATATTTAATTCACTGATCATGTAGATGTTCATAGAAGCTCAGCGTAAATTCAAAGGTTATTCGATCAGATCACAAAAAAATTGTTAAATGTGAGGTTTTCAACAAAATATATAATTAATTAAATATTAATGT
Source organism: Apogon talboti (assembly GCA_037367365.1). Lineage (NCBI taxonomy): Eukaryota > Metazoa > Chordata > Actinopteri > Kurtiformes > Apogonidae > Apogon > Apogon talboti. The sequence goes on along the minus strand of JAPQRQ010000017.1, from coordinate 21,835,170 downwards.
AAATTAATAAACCAACTGTCTCTACCCACTGCCATTTATCAACGTCCATGGGTTTTACAGGTAAATCAGTGTTGTAGAAGATGACGGTGTTTCCACGTTCACCTCTGAACCTCCAAATGGCTCATATCTGATGACCATGAAAAGATGACAAACTCAGTCTCAATCTCAGGTTTGAAAACGCTGAACAAAAACTACATGTGTAGCTACCAGTAACAGTGGGACACCTGGTTGGACTCATTTTTTTAATGATTACTTTCCATAATTTATTAAGTATTAAATCTCCAGTTTAATCCTGCTCATTTTAAACTAAATACTAGGAGATTTACAGGACGTTAAACAACAGTCTGTCCAAGTGTCACTGAAACTACTTTGTACTTTTGATGTTGACTGTTATGTGCATAAGTCTCAGACTCAGCTTTACTGTCATTCCATCAACATTGATAGAATGAAATATAGTTACCCAGGTCTCGGATTTGTAGCATGAGAAAGAAAAAAGGATAAAATATAAAATAAAATATATAAAAGGAAAATATGGTAGACTAAAAACTACCATAAAATATGCAAAAAAAAAAAATTGTATAATATATAGTAGTAGTATAGTAGTTGTATAATATAATGTCCAAAATTACACAGTATGCAACAACAGTACAGTTAAAGTGATGAACCTGAGGATTCATCATTAAAAGGCTCGTGTATACTTGGACTTCCAGGGGCTTTAAGCAAGCAGACAAAATACATGACGACATGACATCTTCATGTGTGTTTCATAATCCCCTCATCAGGATGCAGAGCTGTGGGGAGAGTGAGACTGAATGGGTAGGGGGTAGTGGATGAAACCAATCTGGGAGGAGTGGGGGTGTAGTTCCATCATTCTCTCCTTCTCGCCAGCCGCCACCATTGCTGCCCCCGCTGCTTCGTCAGGGCATTGTGGTGGTAGCTGTTGCCATAGCGATGTGGGTCAGAGCGCTGATGTGCGAGGAGTGAGTGAACAGTGTGGACTTGGCGGTGCTGGCAGGCAGCGGCGTGCAAACGGCCCAGGCCTGGAGCCGGCAGGAAAACTCCAGCTCAAATCTAGGTCAGTGGGATTCTCCAGAGCAGAGGAAGGAGCTGAAGCACAACTTACTGCAGGGGGGGGTTACGTATGAGGAGGAGGAGGGACAGGGGGCAGGAGGAAGAGGCTGGGAAGCACCATCACACATGAGCCAATAGAACAGAGCGGTCATTTTTGGTCTGGATCACTGTAAACGGTGCCACGTCAGAGTTCTGTCATTTCAGCTTCTTTAGACACTTCTTTAATTTTCACTCTTTCCAGTTCCAGTCTGTGCAAATTATATGCACATCAATAAACTACATCACTTCAGATGTTCACTTCCTGCTTCTCGTGGGAATTCCAAAACCATTCCACTTTGTATGTATTTGTCATGGTTATTTAACATGCAAGTGACAGAAAGTTTACTCTAAGTGGAACAGCTAGTACTTCAGTGCTGTGGGAGTTAAAATTATCATGGAGAAAAAAAAAAAAAAAATAAAAATATATATGTAAAATCACATGGATGAATACCATACAAAACAAAATGTATAAAATCAACCTCATTGACGTAATTATTATGACAAACAAACAAACAAACAAATAAATAAATAAATAACCTCAGTAACTCCTCCAGAGTGTCTCTTTCTGGTCACTTTAGCCGGTCCCCAGATAGAGGAGGACGGTTGAACTGGGACATTAAAAAACATTAACATTAATGGAAACTGACATGAAAACATGGAGCGTTGTTTGTCTGAAACAAATCACTGAATATAAATCAGTCCCATTGACATTGACAGTTTTCTCTATTGTCTCTTTTTGGTTCGTTTAGATTGTTAATGTAGACGGATAATTTTAAATGCTCTGGTTAAAAATGTTCCTGTTTTACTGTGACTTGTTGTCGTCTCCTAAGTGGACCATAAGGATAAAAACCAAACTGAAGAAAATGAAGAGAAAAACTAAACAAATAAATAAATAAATAACCTCAGTAACTCCTCCAGAGTGTCTCTTTTGGGACACTTTAGCCGGTCCCACAACCCGGATAAAGGAGGACGGTTGGATTTAGGACATTAAAAAAAAAATCAATAATTAAGAGTATAGTTCATTTGTGGTTCTAAACATATTTAGGGTGTTTTTATTCTCACTTTTTGTCTCTAACACAATGTTATTCCTCTCCTACATCATTCATTATAATTAAATGCACATTTACAATTATGCAATTTAGGGGAAGACATCATTTAGCAACTTCTAGTAACTTTTAGGACCGACAGTAGATACTTCCCATACTGAGGGGTTGAAAACACTGGGCACAACCCAAAGAGACAAAACATACATTTCTGACACAGAAGTACAGACTCATCCTAACTCTTTGAAATTGATGCTGAAATCAGGCAAAACTGTCATGTTCAGCTGATACGCTTAACCTTAAATGTGGTTTGCATTTAATAATTATCTTCCATTTCTATTCTGTTATGTAAAATAACATGGTAAACATCTTTCACCATTAGTTGTATAATGGAGCCACATCATTGTTTTGTTTGTATCTTTCATAATCAAGACTATGTATCTGTAAGCACTGATGCATTGGTGGAGGGTTCACGCTGTGTCACACTCTGACTGACAGTTTGCAGCTGTAATGTGCCAAGAAAGGCAGTACAGATGAAGGCTGTCAGTAGTAGTAAACCTAAGCTGTAAACAGTGCACAATCTGAACTGGCACGAGGTAAAAATATCTGTAAACATGCTACGACAAAGGAGGCATTGCTGGCACTCAAGGACAAAAAATGTGATTGTGTGGAAATGTCGATACACAGAGTTTTTTGCTCTTTTGATACAAAGCACAAAGTGTGTAGTGTCACAAAGTGTAGATTTTCTTTTTTACGTCTTCTTTGATGGGACACTTACAAATGAAAATGAAAATGTTTGGACTTCTGTGAAATAAAACTTTTATGCCTCAACAACAGAACAGTACGATGTATTCAGAAACAACTATAATGATCATCTCCAATAAAATAAAATGTCATCTAGGAGACAAGTGAAAGGAGACTGAAGAAAGAGAGTCGTCTGTCAGTCAGTGTGACTGTTCAAAGACAGGACTTCTGTGTGTGTGTGTGTTTGTGTGTATAGTGTGGACATGTTTCATCTGTGTGGAAGAGCAGACGGTGAACACTGAGCCTCATCTCCTGCATCAGCAAAAAGCCCACATTCTAATCCCGGGTGAATCTTTGACAGCGCAGGAAACAATTCCTCCCATTCTTTATCCGGCAGCACAGATACACAAAGGAGAGATGGATCGCCATCCTTTCCTTTGAGTGTCGGCCGCTCAAAGGAAAATGCTAATGAGAAGCTGGAAAGTGATTGGGAAGCAGGAGCAGTGAAACGGTGGAGCTATTGTCAGACTGATTCATAATGTGGACGGCAGAAACAATTGACTCACTTCTTTACTGGTGGGCAAGAGAGGACACTGCTGGGGTTTGAATGGGTGGGACGTTCGACTTTAAAAAAGTATTTGTACTCATTCAGTGAGTCATAAAATCATCATTTGTCTTAAGCAAAACTTTACTGACTTTGGGTGAATAATAAGAAAATCTGAGTAATTATTAACTAATCAACTGGCGCAACATTTTACAGCTGATGAGGCTAATGTTAGCTAGGGCTGTCTGATTTGTAGAGGTGAAATGATTAATCGATTATTGTCTTTCATATTTTTACTATTTTTTTTTCAAATAATCATTTCATCGAAAACACCAGATTAATCGATTACAAAAATAAGCAATATCTGCAGCTCTAGTGATTTGGTAAAATTATGGCCAATGTGTCAACTTTGATTTGGGTTTGTGTATAAGTTTTTCCAACCCAAACATAAAACTTTAAATAAAAAAAAAGCAAAAATGTATATCAGAAAAAGTAGCTGCTTTTATTTTGCCATACCAAACGAATAAGGTTGTTTATTTTTTCACATTTCCGTAATTACCTGAAGTGTTCCTCAATCTGGACCTTCAAGTTATAAACTTTTACAATTATACAGATGGACAGGCTGATACTGCAGACAACTATGATTTGATCAACTGTGCAGCCCTAAGGTTGGCAAACAAATACTTACAATATCCTTTAGCTATTATTAGTTCATGTATATTGGATGTATTGTTTTTTCAACAAAAATTGATCCAATGTTGACATAAAACCTACAGATTTAAGTGAATTTCCCTTAGATCCTTAGAACACCTGCATTTAGAGCCAGCTTCAAGTGGCTGTTGATGCCACCCATAAAACCCATAAAAGACCCACGACTATGTTTGTAGTGACTTCAAAATGAGTGTTTCACTACATTTAACCATTACCAAATGATTTATCACCATATATTATATTATCCTTTGCATTTTTGAGGTGAAAAACAAGTATTTTCCTATATTTGGTGTACTTACGGTGTAGATGTTTATAAAAACACAGCAAATTCAAAGGGTATTATATTGAAACAGACAAAACTGAAGAAAACACGATCTTTTCCACAAAATACATCATTAATTCTAAATAAAAACAAGTGTCTACCATTACTTTCACTTGTCAAACTACATGGATTTTATTGTTAAACCAATGATGCAGATAGATATTAGAGTGTTCACTACAGACTATGGATGCATCTGAAAAAGACATCCAGTTCTGCTGAAAAGCAGAGAATCTTCATTTTGCACCCTCTGGACACCTTGTACATGCACAAAAAACTACTATATACACACTCTGCATCAATGAAAACATTACACTTAATTTTATTTTATTGCGGGGGCTTAATAATTATATTTCTTCAAATCAGCTCACTTTGATATATTAGCTGTACAATTCTAAACATGAAATTTAATGAATGCTGTGAATGTATTGCATGGTCAAGGCCAATAAATTGGTTGAAAGGAAAATATAAAATTGAAAATCACAATAGTCAATATATGGTTATATATATTTGCCTGGACACGGGCTGTACGACGTCTTCTCATCAAGCCCACCAGACGTCTGATATTGTCCTGGGGGGTGTTCTGCCACTCCTGCTGCAAGGCCGACACCAACTCCTGGACATTTGTTTGACCAGGAGTGGATCTAGATACACGTCATCCCAACTGATCCCAGACATGCTCAGTGGGTGACAGGTCAGGCCAAAAGGCCGGCCATGGCAGAACATCACTGTTGTTTTGCTCCAGGAGGGCTGTAGTGACCCCAGCAGTGTGGGGACGTGCATAATCCTGTTGCAGGATCCGGATTTCTGGGTCGTCGTTGTGGACCCAAGGCACAGTGACGTCGATTATGGTCTGGTTATTCTTCACTTTTGGGGGCATTTTATAGACAATGTTAGGACAGGATTGGCACTGACCACTGAGGAACATCCCCTTATCCATTTTTCAGCCAATCACACGGCAGCATACTGAGGAGGTCAACAATGGTCACAATTCAGTTGTCATCAACATGCCTTGAGCTTTTACAATTAACTCAGCCAGAAGTCATTGCGCAAATAAGTATTTATATATAAAAAAATAAGTCTAAAATTTTCATTGATGCACAGTATACTGTGTATACTTTTTTTCATGAATCTCTTTAAAACATCAGCCCTGCTCAAAACTACCAAACATTCAATCATTATCAGGATTTTAACCCTTTAAATGCTAATGATTTGAACAATTATTATTCTCCATATAATGGGGGATGGGGAATTGGCAGTGATTATTCTTAGATATGTCAAACACTACAGCAACTAAATTGATTTGATTGCATTAGTATTTTTATGTAGGGTCAGAGTCTCTCTTCTGACACCTCTGTAGCCAAAAATGACCCATTGACTTCCATTAAAAACAGATTTTTTAATCTTATTGCCATTACAGTATATAATCATACATTATCTTTTGTCCAAGAGTAGGAAATTTGAGGAGAGCACAAGGGTTAAACCTCAGCTGTTATTGGCTAAAAATGTATTAATGCCAAGAATGGAAGTGGTTCTGCAGATTGAAAAGAAAACGTGAATGAAAAATGCTCATGAGTGATGTAAGTAGAAGGGATTTGTAGTAAATAGGCTTAACATGCAAAAGACCTCTAGTATGTCATCACTGCCAAGTACAACACAGATTGATTTGCATAACGTATAAAGAAACAGGTGACAGAGTTCAGTATTTGCATACATCAAGCCTATGTAAATCAACAAGGCTGACTGCTGTCGTCACGGCTACCACAGACACAATACTAAACCAAAAAGAGAACCTCGCTACATATCTGTAAAAAGCTCCCAATAAGACAATGCAGATCCAGTCCATATTTAGTTCACTGTAGATGGATGAGCGGCTGTGACAGTTTCAGACAGTTTCGACTTTAAAAACAGCCTTTTCTCTCACTCTCACTCTGCTGACGCACAAGCTAAACATGCTCTGCCAACACTGTTGTCACTTGTAACTGAATTCCCCATTTACACATGATGACTGTCCAGCAGTGAAGGCCCGTCACTGGGGAAACCTGGACACCTTTTATTCTCCACAAGAATAGAGCGGCAAAACAAAATTAGTTGAGATAGTGTCTATTCACCAGTCACCAAGGCTGCTGATTTCACTGCCTATCACTGAAACGTTCATATAAAAACACAGATAGAGGACTACAACGGCTGCTTTTGACGGTTACAGGAGGGAGTTTGTGGAATGACGTAAGACATTTTAAAAAGGACTCAGAAGATACAGCTTATTTTTGGAAACTTGCTTTCAGAGGTGTTCAATATGTTTAACCACACAACCTGACAAGTTATCCTTTTTAAGCTTATTTTTCTAAAATATTTATTTCTTTATTTATTAACCTTTATTTAACCAAGAAAAAACGACTTATCGAGATTAGAAATCTCTTTTGCCAGAGTGTCCTGGTCACGACAGCAGCAACAGAAGTTACAGAAAATAGAAATTCCAGCCATCTATCCACACTCAAAATGTACATAAAACACCAGTAAAACTCAGTTCTAAAACCACAAACTAAACACCAACCTGAAAACACCACCAGTAATTTAAAAGGTACTAAAAGTATACAACAATGTTCCTTAAAAGCATCTCAAAGTACAACCCGCTTCAATCAGTTAGAAAAACATCTCCATCCAGATTTATCCTTTTCCCATTAGGGTTAAATAACTTTAACCGTATTTAGAGACCAGCTCCTTCAGTTCATCTCCTTCTGTAGGTTGTCTGTGTAGGTTCTTATTTGCCCAGGTCGTCATTCTTCTTGGTAGTTCTTCTTGATAGTTCTTGTCGGTTCAACTGGACTGGTTTAGCTCTTTTGAAAATGTTTCGTCTCTCATCCAAGAGACTTGTTCAGTTCCTTTTTTCAGAGACTCCTGCTGTGTATGGAATGACAATGCCTTTTCCTGGCTTTTCCTCTGTGTTGTTGGTGGGTTTTTGGTTCCTTGGTTTGGCTTTAAGGAAGGCCCAGTTAGGGTAACCACATGTTCTCAGTGCTTCCTTAACCTGCTGTTCTTCCTTCTTCTTCTTCCCTTCAGCCTCTGTAGGAATTTCTTTTGATCTGTGGTTGAGGGTTCTGATGACTCCAGTGGGTGGTGAGAATCAAAAAGGAGATATTGGTCTGTGTGGGCTGGTTTCCTGTAGATATCTATGGTTACTCTTCTGTCATTGTTGATGTGGATGTTGCAGTCCAGAAAAGGCAGGCTGTTGTTTTGGACATCTTCCCATGTGACTTGATATTCTAGTCCACCGATACCCCTTTTCCACCAAACTGGTTCCAGGGCTGGTTTGGAGCCAGTGCCTGATTTAGCACCGGTTCTTTGTGTTTCCACCACCCAAGCACCGGCCAAACCGGTTCCAAAGTGGTTCCAAACAGGTTCCAGGCAAGCACCAACTTCGAGCTGGGCTAAACCAGGGCCAGAGTTAAGAACCAATGACGCGACCCCCCTCGTCATCGGTGGGCGGGGGTTACATACTAAAGGAACAGCGAAAGCTGTGAACCACCATTTTTAAAATCGCAACCAGCGAGTTGCATAGTTTTAGAGAAATCATGGACATCAAAAATAAGCAGCAGTGGACAGAGGATGAGACGCAGGGCTTTTTGGCACTGTGGGCTTCATCCGAAGTCCAAGTAAAATTGGAGGGAGCCTCCCGAACAAAGCCGGTGTTCAAGACCATAAAACAAGAGATGGCTGCTGCCAGCTACAACCGGACCCTTCAGCTTCTCAATAAATTGAAGAAGCTGAAGAAAGACTATAGAGACCAAAAACAAGAACTCGGATGCAGCAGCAGGGGCCAGCCGAAGAGATTGCCACATTTCAAGTTGTTGGACTCTGTTTTAGGGGACAGGCCGGCGAATCAGTGTACTGGTGCACTGAACTCAGCCACAGTAACTAAGGACTTGCTGCATACAATTGTGGATGACTCCGTTGTGCAAACAGCGGCAAATGATTCTGGTAAGTTTTGTTTCTCAAATGCATGGTTATTAGCTCACAAAAGTTAAATTTAGAGAATAAAATTGGCTACAAACGATACAGATATTAAATGCTAGCTAGTGGTATGCTAACAACAAGCTAACAATAACTTTTCCGTAACGTGAGTATTGTTGTTGTCTCCAAAATAATGTTTCCTCGGTGGATTCATAAAAGGCTGAACTGAAATGAGTAGTTAACCGTGTTGCCATAGACAGGGTTATTGTTCACACTGGGGAGAACGTGTAAAATTAAAGCATGGTTTCTTTGTTTCGTTCTTTACAGAGTTGTTGCCCATGGACGAGGAGGCCATGGACGAGGAGTTGCTGTGCCCACTAGTCTGCAGTTCACCCACTCCGTCCTGCAGTACCTCTTCCACCTCTTACTCCTTTTGAACCAGATGAGGTAAGATTCGTTCAGATGGCCCAGTGCACGCACACATCATGCAGATCGTTTTTTAAACTACTCACACCACCTACACCAACCATGCATAGCATTGTTGTGTAATGTTGATGTATGTAGAAACTGTTTCATTGTTTTGCTTTAACATAGGAAAAAGAAAACGAGACTCTACAACCAAATAAAATAAATAAAGTATCTGAAGAGGTCAGAGGAGAGGTTTCTAGAGCAGACCAGAAGAAACCAGGATGTAACAGAAGTGTTGCTCCAGAGTGTCCAGAGGACGGATGCAATTGCAAATGAACTTCTTGGACTGATTGGGTGAATGGTTGCGGTGATGGAGGTTCTGGCACAGAAATGAACATGTGAAGACAGATCTCACAGCACCCTGGATCGCAGCACCTTAGATCACACAGCACCTTGATTTTTCCTTCCATTTGTGTAAACATTTTTTATTTTGCCTTTTTGTCTTTTTTTACTTCTTTAAATAAACCGATTTGAAATGCAAACAGCTCATTTTGTCTGGGTTTTTCCTCACATTAACTTGATGAGCTCAGTAATTATCTGTTGAGACAATCCTTGAGCCAGATCAAGTGGTGACACATCTCATGTATAATAAACTCTGTATTGAAAACTACATAACTTACCTCTAGGCTTGGAATTTCCATATACTGAAATTTTGTAAACAGTTCCATAAAATAGAGTTCTTAAGCTAAAGAATGAGCCTATTTGAGAATTGATAGGTGAAACTTTAATTTTTGACACAGATGTTCATTTTCACTTGATCTGGCATCCTGGCATTATGTTTCTACATATGTAATATAGAAACCCAGATACAGTATTTGTTCATCACAAATGCCATAGAGTGAATAGATGACAATATACTGTTGTTTCAGTGTGTTTATTAAAAAAAACCTTGCATACTCCTTTACTTTTTATCTTTAAAGCCTTCAATGTATCATGAAGCTTCATCTGCCCATCACTAACAAAGTACTCGGACTGCATTGTTGAAGTAGTTCAGCAAAGCTGCTCTGATGTCAGCCCCCTCTGCATTAGTCTGGCAATGCCTGTTGAGGGGGCTGAATGTGTCCATGTCTGCCAGAGAGCTCATCCATGAAATGATCTCCATGTTCCTCACAAATGTTGTGGAGTACACAGCACTTCAGCGCCAGTTTCTTGCTGAGCTCAAGTTTACAGTCCTTTCTCTTTAGGAGGCATCTCCATCTTCCTTTCAATCTCCCAAAAGCCATCTCAACAACAGATCATGCACTGCTCATTCGATAGTTGTAAGTGCGCTGTTCAGGGGTCAGTCTGCCAGTGTCAGCAGAAGGTTTCATGAGCCACCGCTGCAAGGGATATGCTGGATCAAAGATGAGGTAATGTCCAACGTCGCAGCCAGACATCGACACTTTATTTTGCCCCATTAGCTGTCCATCACTCAGCACGTTCCACAGATGTGACTGACGCAGAAATCTGGCATCATGCACACTTCCTGCATAGCCAACACACACATCCCAGAATTGTCCTCTCCCATCGACAACTGCTTGTAGAACGATTTAATGTCATCCTTTGCGGTTGTAGTAGTCTTTGGGGTATTGTTCTGGTGCAATTATTGGAATGTGGCTGTCATCTATTGCACCCACACACTGTGGGACTCTCCAAAAGAATCTGGTCATTTCAGTCAGTTTTGTGGCATCTGGAAGCGCGATGTGCATAGGAAGAAGCATCCTGATAACAACGTTTCAAAATTCTCACAATGCTCAGGCCTACTCCAAAAAGATGGCTGATGGTCCTGTATTCACCTCTGGTAGCAAGCTTCCAGATGGCGATGACGATCCGTTTTTGGACTGGGACACACAAGTGGTAATTTGTGTCTCTCTTTGCCAAGAAGCCCTTTGTCTGATCACAGATGTAATGGAACGACACTCTGGACACATGGAAATTTTTCACGAACTGTTGCTCGCTGAAATCAGGAACAATGGAGTCCCATCAGTAGTGCAAACAGGGTTGTGTCCAGGCAACATGCGATCTCCGTCTCAAAAACAGCTGTAAACAGCCATCTATAAAGACAGCAAACACTTATGAATCTCCGATTGCGCTTATGAGAGAGTTGCCAACCCTGAAACTAGTAGCCAAGCTACATGTGGCTAATAATGGCTAACAACAACAATATGTTCATTTAAGAATCAAAATCTCTTCAATAATTACCTCTCTCTTAAAACGTAGTCGCCGTTATTACGGGGTAGCCAGCAACATTGGTCTTTTTAGCCTCCAGATTGTGTTGTAGGCTTGTAACAACAAGAGCAGTAATAGCTGCATTGGTACGATGCCGTTCTCCATGTTTGTTATTGTGCTTCTGAGCGAGTGTCTCCCACACACCAGACCCCCAGTCACGTGATCACGTGTTATGCTGACGTAATAACATGGCTCTGACATGGCCCCACTTGGCTCTTGGCCTATGGAAAAGCAAACCGGTTCCTTGGAGGCACCAGGTTGAAACCAGTTAAGCACTGGCTCTAGCACCAGTACCGAACTAGCACCAGGTTCTTTTTGGTGGAAAAGGGGCTTGAGTCGATGTGTGTGGTGAAGGTGTCCAGGTCTCCTTTCCTTATCTTGACCCAGGTGTCGTCCACATATCTGAACCAGTGACTGGGGACTGATCCTTTGTAATCAGAGCCCTGTGTTCCACTTCTTCCATGTATATGTTGGCTACTATGGGGGACAATGGGGGACACTGGGGAGTCCATGGCGCATCCTTGCTTCTGTTTGTAGAAGTCTCCATTGTACCGGAAGTATGTAGAACTCAGGCAGAGCTCGAGCATCAAGGATATTTGTTCTGGGTTAAAGTTGGTTCTGTTGGTGAGTGTGTGGTCCTGTAGAAGTCGTCTTTTCACTGTCTGAACTGCTTCCTGGGTGGAAATGCAGGTGAAAAGTGAGGTGACATCATACAAAACCATGGTTTCATCTGGCTCCATCGTTACTTCCTTGATCTTGACGAAATCCTATGAGTTTTGGATATGGTGCAGTGTGTGTCCAACCAAAGGGGCCAAGATGGTCAGCAGGTGTTTTGCAAGGTTGTAAGTGACTGAGTTTATGCTGCTCACAGTAGGTCTAAGGGGGGCTCCTTCTTTGTGTATCTTGGGAAGTCCATAGATACAGGGGATGGATTCACCAGGGTAGTTTGTAGTAGATTGGTCTATTGATGGCTTTTTCTTTTTCCAGCTTTTGTCATCCTTCTACAACTTTCTTTTTGTAGCTGCTTGTGGGCTCTCCTCTCAGTGTCTCATAGGTGGTGGTATCACTGCTTATTTTGTTGTCGTAATCTGTAGGTTGTTCATTTCAGTGGAACCAGAACATTTAAAAGCTTCCTTTCCAGTTTGGTTCTGAGTTTTGGAATATATAGAGATAACAGAGCATGGGATTGAAGACTGTAATTATTAAAGTCATTCCAACAGATGTAAACCAGTGAATATGATGGACGCAGAAATAACATACTTTTAGAAATAAAAGAATAGCAGTGTTTCAGTCGGCACGTAAAATATATAGCCTAAGAAAAAGTGTCAGGAGTAACCAAATTGTTGCTAAAGTTAAACTCCATATGGTTGTGTTAATGCGTCAGTAATTCTGCTGTTCTGTGCATGAGGACTGGAGAATAAAACAATTTATTTTTTATTTATTTTACCTTTATTTAACCAGGTAAGTTAGTTGAGAACTGATTCTTATTTTCAATAACGACCTGGACGTATAGAGACGAACAACCAATCACTCTCACATTCACACCTATGGCCAATTTAGAAT
>JAPQRQ010000017.1:21759446-21772032 GCA_037367365.1 Apogon talboti | reverse complement strand
GAATCAATAAAAAAGTTGTATGTTTAACCTTTTAAATATTTTAGCATTGGGGTGTGCATACACCCCACATGACCATTTATGTTTGAATAGGCCACGTGACCAACCAAGGGTTAAAGACCTAAATAAATCAGATTAACCTGTATACATGCAGGAAGACATCAGAGTATTGGGAGAGATGCAGGTGTGGTAATCTGATTTCTCATAATCAGATTACTGCTGTTATGTGATAAAACATATCAGATTATACTGTTTACACAATCACTTGAATAATCCGACAACTACAGAAATCAGATAATGATCGGAGGACTAGAGTGGATGTAAACAGGCTCAGCTTGAAACAGACGTACATTTACATACATAGTGAACATAAATGGGCCTTCAATTACATATGTGGTTAAAAATGTGAATTAATACAGATGTGATATCCACCGTTGGGGCTCAGGTGTGTGAGGAATCAAACGGTGCACACTGATCACAGATGTTTCACCTTTTTGAGTCTGTCTTCTCAGCGCTGCTGTCCTTTGTCTTCTCTTCCTCTTTTACCTCTGAGAAGAAAAAACAGCAAGGATTCAACAGATATTCACTCGTGCAGAGGGATGACACATTCCACTGCATGTCCCCGTCCAGTTGACCCACCAGCCTTCTTCTCCTCTCCTTCCTTCTTGTCCTCGTCCACTCGGGGCCTTTTCGCTCCCTTTTTGTGATTGGCTACGTTCCTCCTGCCGCCTTCTCCTTCATCCTCGGAGTCGGAGAACTCTTCGTCACAGGCTATCCTCTTATCTGTGGCACGAACTGCAATCACAACGAGAACACTGTTCAATCAAACATGTGCAGGAATGGAACAAAACGCTGAATGTTATGGAAAGGATCAAAGGATCAAAATACCCAGTCATTAGCCTCAGACTAATGCTCATCACAACCTTGCAAAAACAAACAGCTAACAAGGAACAGAATTGTGTATAGTTTTTTAACAAAGAAAAAAGAAAAAATAGGACCATCTTCAGCTCACTGGTATGTTCTATCAAGAATCAATACCAAGTTGAATTTGCGAGGTTGTCAGGTTCTGCCACTTATGTTTGAGTCCTGTGGTCTTGATGCAATCAATCAATCAATAGAAGTGGGTGGTACTTCCACTGGAGGAGAACTCAACTAATTCAATCAAAGTCCATGTATGACTTCTATCAGTCCTCAAGAGTACTTACACTATATTGAGATCTCTAACCATTTCCATGTTATAAGTCATCCAAATATGGACCATTAGAAGTAAAGGCACAGTTTTAATATTTCAAAAATTCCTCAAATATTAAAAAAATCTACATTTCTCAAAACTGTGAACAGACTTTGGAGACATTGTCCTAAGGAAGACACACATAAAATCTGAAATGAGTCCAACCAGTAGTTCAGTCAGAGAAGTTTGAAGAAATTGCAAACGATGATGACGCCGGACACAGCGCCTTCACAGGGGCTTATTTTATTTTAGATTTTGTCATAATTCACAAAGTTTCATGTAAAAAAATTTTTAAAAAAAGTCCCATATTCTATATAGATATTTTACATTTTTGGTCAGACATTAAATCTTTGAAATATTTAGACATATTGTCCTCAAAGAAATGTTCATGTTGGTATAATTAACAGAACTGGAATTCATTTTATTATGTATTTTATGTTACAAATGTACAAAGGAACAGATCGACCTTATTTTGTCCACATTTTCACCACACCACATTTGTACATGAATAGAAGGCAGTGTGCACCTGTTCCTGACAGACACAAAGCCTTATTGTTCTTTGTTCTAGGACTTTAGTTCCCGTCATGAACAGGAAACAAATACTAATCAACTGTCACGAGACAAAAAGAGGCGCATTGTTTGATGGAAAATCTGTCTTACTGGACAAGCGTTTGTCTGGATCCTCTGTGTCCTCGTCCACATTGTCGTCTGGGACGGTGTCCTCGGGGATGGCCTGCATCTGGACTCCAGGAGCATGAGGAAGCATCCGCAGATTCTCAAAGAGCCTCTGCCTGCACAGTCAAACAGACCACTGATGTAAACTTAGCACTTTTGCTGCTAGATTTAGCAACTTTTCAGACGACCTTTTCCAAAAGACTGCCTTGTTTTCAAAAAGCAACAAATTCAGCTACTTTTAAAATGTGTTTGGAAATTTTTAGCAATTTTTGTAAAGTGACTCAAATGTTAAAACACACACATTTTTCCTTTAAATTACACCTAATGATGTCCTGTGTCCCAGTCCTATAAATCCACGGTCTGTCTGTAGATGTAGAAGTCAGTGTTTCACACTCAGACACTTTGGTGGTATATTTACTGATTTTTCAGACCCCTATAGAGACTCTGTATCAAAAAAGTCATTAGTGACAAATGTATCACCTATTTGTGGTGTTACTGGAGACTCTGACATGAAAACATGTATCACTGTTTGTCTAAAACAAATCACTGAATATAAATCAGCCCCACTGACAATAGCTGGGTTTCCCTCACAGCTTTCCACAAAATAAAAGCGATATTTCTACAGTTTTGACAAAGTATAATTGCTACTTTGCTACTTTGAGGGAGGGAGAGAGAGATAGAAAGAGTGAGTGAGTGATATACAGTATATATTACGGCTGGGATTTTAACATGTTCATTTCGATTAATTAATTACAGGACAAATAACGGCCTTAAACAAAATAATGCCAATAATTGGCTTTTATTTTTACACTCCAGACAACATGGAATGTTTCTCAGTGCACGGGTTTCTAGCATACTGAACAAGCAGAAGAGGCAACGTTAGGTCAATAAGTAACAGATGACTAAGATGAGACCAGTGGACAGGACATTTACATTTAAAAAACGGTTGGGTGGAAGCCTACATAAGAGTACTGATGTGTTCAAGCTATGGCACAAAGAGTTTGGATACCACCGCAGTTATTCAAGCCTCCAGTTCCACTTAAATGACACACACATTGCAACTAGTACGAACACCAGAGCTAACGCAAATGCTAACGCTAATGCTCTTATTACCACCAAGCAGTCACCAACTGACACTCCACCAGATAATGGGTTTAGAGCTAAGATGAGAGCGTAAAAACTTTTTTGTGATCTTTGACAGCAACATTTCGATGTTTCCATTACCAGTTTTCTATTGTGCAATTTACATTTTGAGGGTAACGGAAACTCAGCTATTGACAGTTTTCTCTATTGTCTCTTTTTGGTTCGTTTAGATTGTTAACCCATGAAGACCCAAACAGCCACTGGCAACCAAATCCATCTACTGATCTAAACTGTTTAATACCCATTGATCCACTAATCCTATCAATACATGTAAATAATTTGTGTAAAATACAGTTTGTCATCTTTTCATAGTCATCAGATATGACCCATTTGGATGTTCAGAGGCTCCGTAGTTACCGTTATAATATTATAATAGATGGTGATAAATCACTTAAAAAACGTTAGATCATTTGGGAACTGCCACAAAAGTAGCACTGGATCTTTATGGGTTAATGTAGGCTGAAAATTGAAAATGTTCTGGTAAAAAATGTTTTACTGTGACTTGTTGTATCCTCCTAAGTGGACCATAAGGTTAAAAACCAAACCAAACACGTGAAGTGTAAAAAAAAAAAAAAAAAAAAAAAAAGATTATAGTTCATTTGCAGTTCTAAACATATTTAGGGTGTTTTATACTCACTTTTTGTCTCTAACACAATGTTATTCCTCTCACCTACATCGTTCATTACAATTACATGCACATTTACAATTATGCAAATTAGGTGATGATGCCATTTAGCAACTTCTAGTGACTTTTCGGACAGACAATAGATACTTTCCTTACTAAGGGGTTGGCAACATTGCACACAGCCTGTCAGGAAGACATTAAACATACCACGTTTAGTTAAATTCAGAATCCACAGCCCCAGTTGTAGAGGTACGTACTTGATCTTGTCCATGTACTCCTGCGTGTTCTGGTTGGTCATGTTGGAGGGACTAATGTGCAGCTTGAAGTCTGGTCCAAAGTACTCGAAGTAGTCGTTGTATGGCAGTTCTGTGACAGAAACATGAGGAAAAGTAAACTGACTGTCAGAGCGGAGATGAACGCACCGGGGGAAGATTTATGAGCCGGCAGTAAAACAAGTGTCAAATTATGAAGTGTTTGGAATAAAACCTGAGCGCTAACACACCTGTTCCAGTGATTTACGGAGGCTTTCTAACCTGCTCTGACCCTCAGTGAGAGGAGGCTGAATGGAAATGTGTGTGTGTGTGTGTGTGTGTGTTGGTTAATGTCCTGAAATTCCATTAGGAGAAGCGCTGGCCCGTTGGACAGGCTGTGATTACGTCCTCGCTCTTTATGTTACACACAGTGGAAAGACGACATGCTGAGTCAGCTCCTTGTGAGCAGAGGCAGTGAAATGGACGTGAACTCGTACAATCCCCCCACCCCACCCCACCCTCAGACTGCTGGGGATCACTCACTTTTTCGACATACAACCTCATGCCTTTCTTATTCAATGAAAGCCACTTTAATGCCACTGAAGCCAGTCCCGACTCTCATTATAAACTACACTTTTCATAAAGCCAGTGTGTGGTTGACTGAATATGACGTTTATTAAAATATTAATAAATGTTTGACAGAGCCACCAGCTATAAACCTGTCAGTGGTTTTTAGACTGATTTCATGACCTATAATAATCTACTCACACATCAGTAAACAAATGGATTCCCACTAAACTGAAAAAATATGACATAAAAATGTATAGCACACTGAAACATGTTTCTTTAGTTGTGACCTGGTTTTTCAATCAGCTGGGATCGAAACTCACCTGTTGAAACAACACCAGGGTCACACAATAACGCAAACCACATAATTGATAGTACTTCTGCAAGGTACAACTTCTGGTTTTCATAAAGGGAGTCCAGTGATGTTAAAGACAAATATAAACACTAGAATGATGTTGCCTTCACATGCTATCAGGAAGATGAACTTTTCCACTTGTGAATACAAAATTACAAGTGCGTTACGTTCAAGTACTTTTGTTGTAAAAATGAAAAATGGCTGACACACAATTCATTGTGACCTACTACTTGGGTAAAACAGTTTTAGATGTGTCAATTCATCTGCTACAGCTCTTTTTTTGGTTGTAAAAGTTTTTTGCAAATTGTGTATGTCATAAATGTGCAAAATCATCAGCTAACCGCAGCAGAACGTTATTAAAACATTGTTTATCATTCGCAATGAATCCCTTGTTACTCTCCACCATGTTGAAAAGTTCAAAGGTTATTTTCATCTCGTGGTTCAAATTTTTTCCCAGTTCTCCAGTGGAAAATACGATGAGAGGGAGCATTCATGTCTAATTTTCGAGTTCATAACTAGTATTTACCAAAACTCCCATAGCATGTGAAGGCAGTAAATGCGTCAATATTTTCATCTCAATGTGACAGGACTGACGTTGTCTTTTCTTCCTCTGAAAGTGTCCTCTCTACATGAAAGTACAACAACCTATGAGCTGTAAGTTTGGACACAGACTTACAGCTGACTCACAGACTTGATTTTTCAGTTTCAACACTAGTTTTGTGCATAAATGGTTTCTTTTTGTTTATTGTATTGCTGTAGTCACAGAAAAAGATGGATGAATCTAATATTTGTGTTCATGTTGTTTAAAATTACTTTGTATCTATATTCTAACACTGTGATTGTTGACGAAGATATAGTAATTTTATTCTGTTGATGTTTTATTTTGTTCCTGTTGATCTGTCAACGACACTCTTGCGTCAAACAGATCCCCAGGCCAGTTCTGGGACCCTCGGACAGATATCAATACCACACTCACAGTGATATTGTTTCCTTTAGCTGGCTTTGCCGCTGCCCTTGTTCCCAACAGCAGTAAAACCCCACACTAACCCTGCCATGGCTCAGCTTAGATGATTTTAAGTTTTTTTCTGGCCTGAGGATGCCACTAAACATCCCCCATCTCCTCATCTCCAATGAGAAACTAGAAGGAATCATCTATAACTGGTTAACCTTTGGACAAACAGCGCCTCCTGCTGCTCAGTAACAGACTGACAGGGGATATAAAAGAGACGAACCATCAGGGATGTCTGTGTCCAGAGCCACTGCGGTTTCATAGGTCCAGCATCGGGCCACGTTGCGGATGGTGTATCCTCCTCCACCCAGCATGAGCAGGGGCAGGTTGAAGGACTTCATATACTCCACACATTTAGCATGTCCTGGTTAAAAGAAGAGACACTAAATAACACTGAACCCTAAAAGTGTAGGATGGAAATTGTGTCAGCTTCTTAGACAAAAACATTCTGAATATCGTATAAACACACGTTCATCTGTCAGGTTTCTGTTACAGAGTATGTGTTACATACCTCGGATAGTGAGGTTGAAGCAGCCGAGCCGGTCTCCTGATAGAGAGTCTGCACCGCACTGAAGAACCACAGCACTGGGCTGGTACATCTCCATCACTTTGGCCATAACCTGCACACAGAACACAGCACTGTCACTGTCAAGAGGAGCTTGAAGATAAAAAAAAAAATAGGACCAGTGGCCCTGTATCTAGACAGCATGTTCCATCAAGAATCAATACCAAGTTGAATTTGTGAGGTTGTCAGGTTCTGTCTCTATGTCATAGTCCTGTGGTCTCCCAATAGAAGTGGGTGGTACTTTCACTGGAGGAGAACGCAACTAATTCAATCAAAGACCATATATGACTTCTATCAGTGCTCAATAGTAACTATATTGATATCTTTAACCATTTCCATGTTATAAAGCATCAAAATATGGACCATTATAAGTAAAGGCACATTTTTAATATTTAAAAAATTATAATTATTATTATTAGAATTATTATTACTACTTGTCAGAAATTAATCCAACCAGTAGTTTTGTCAGAGAAGATCTTTGCAGAAATTGCTAATGAAGACAACGAAGATGAAGACGGACACAGCGCTTTCACAACAGCTCTTGGCGCATCAGTGGTGAGATAAAAACCAGCTGCCATCCCACCAGACCTCATCACCTTGGATTACAAATTTGTCCAGTGAAATCTTTTATACTGATTTTTATGCATACTGTTTCAGGGTGGCCTGATAATTCTGCTCATGACACAAACTAAAAGTAAGGTTAATTCTAGTTGTCAGAAATTCTTTGAATCAGCCCTTAGGAGTCTGAGTATATTTTAGCTGTTGTTGAATACTTTTATTTTGCCTTAATATTTCCTTGCCTTGTTTGGTATCATTATTTTCACCACAACCTCACCTTTCTGACTTTACAGGGTTTTTGTTTTTTTCATTTGACATGCCATATTAACTGAACACACAAAAACATGAAATCCAAGAAGGAAAAAGTTAGATTCTTTACTGTTTTTCACCAAAAACATGTTGAATGAACCATTTTTATAACAAAATGAACATACTGTATAATTTGGAAACAAAAAAAAAAAAACATTACAAATTTGGCTAATAAAGTTATATACAACTATTTACATGAAAATTAGGCCTCATGCGCTTCTTTGGTGTCACAGTCTGATGAGCAAACATGTTCAAATGAACCATATTCAGAACTCACAAAACTATTTACAACTATTTATGTCAACTATCAGGTGTCACAAGATGACACAAATCTGACTGGTTGATGTAGGTCACTTTTCCACCAAACATGGTGACATTGTTTTTTTTTCCATGCAGTCACTTCCCTTAGAAGAACGCACTGAAAGCATTGACTTCACAGTATCACTTTGACATTTGCTGAGATGAGGACTCAGCGAGACTCCACCTGATAATACGTTGTCTTAAATCGGTTTGTGACTCCAAAGGGTTAATAATTCATTTCAATAAAACTCAAAATAATTACAGATAACAATCAGCTTTGTTTTCATTTACACCACTTTCTTTCCACCAACTTTGCCCAGACACTGGTCGACTACAACAGAAATTAGGCTGTTCCCACAGGTTCTCTTCTTCATATCACACTGTTTTCATGTTTTCAAACTAAATAAAATAGGGCTGCAACTAATGACCATTTCAACAGTCGCCTAGTCAAATTATTAACTGAAGAAAAGGCTTTGTTTATTGCAGCAAAAACTAGATTTTCTTTCCTTTAACAGGATCATTTGGTGACAACAATTAGAATGCTGAGCAGAGTTTGTTAAACAAATATTCGATTGAACATTCAATATTGAACAAATATTGCAGCATCAATAAAATAAAATTAAACAAAAGTGGATGACGCCAACAACGACCTATCGACAACTAAATCCATCAACTAAATTTGTGTCGACTAGTCGTTGCAGCCCTAAATAAAACTAAAACTAGTCAACTCCTCAAAAATAAAAATACTTAGGCATTCAAAAAATTACTTAAACTAAAATGAAAGCCAAACTCAAACTAAAAGAATAAATACCAAAACTGTTCTAAAGTGCTCTGGTTCATAAAATAAATATGAACAGACTGATTCATGCAGCTTTAAAGGATGAACACAGGAGGACAGTCAGTGATCAGTGCTTGATCACTGACTGTTTCTTCATCAGTGACCTTGATGAAGAAACCATTTTACTTTTGTTTATTTTTTTATTTTTTATTTTTTCCAGTGATGCGGATTCTGCATATTTGTATTTCAGATGATGTAGCTAAAAACTTGATGTAAAGTCCTTTTTTTCATACTCACAGGTTTGAAGATTTGCTCGTATGACTCATCGTCGATGCCGTCCCGCAGGGGGAAGTTGACAGCATAGTATTTGCCTTTTCCAGCTCCAATATCCTACAAACACATACATCACCACATTTATAATCTAATAACACAGCATTCAACACATCTGGGAGCAGTTTGATTGAAAATACTGATGACAGCAGAACTTCACACACACAGCAGGTTCAGGCTTTCATGTACGACATCAAAGTGGGGGCTGAAGCTCACCCTGAGGTCTCCAGTTCCAGGGAAATACTCCCCGTACTTATGGAAGGACACAGTCATGACCCTGTCTGTGGTGTAGAAGGCCTCCTCCACTCCATCCCCATGGTGGATGTCGATGTCAATGTACAGCACCCTCTGGTGGTATCTAGAGAGAAAGACGACCGCAGGCAGACACGTGTGAGACCCAGGCTGACAGACCACATGTATGCACCCATAAGGAGTAGACTGTACACATGTGGACTGGCATCATGTCAACAGTCTTCAACTCACTTCAGCAGCTCTAAGATGGCCAGGACAATGTCGTTGACGTAGCAGAACCCCGAGGCCTCAGACTTCTTTGCGTGGTGCAATCCTCCTGCCCAGTTCACTGCGATGTCCGTCTGCTGTCGGTTTAACTTCACTGAACCCGCTGAGGGAGGAAAATAATATTTTTCCTGATGTAAGACCTTATCTCCTTGACAGTAAAATGACCTGTAGAGCAGCCAACAGGCTTATTCTGCCTGAGCTGATGTTAAAAAGTATCAGAGCACACATGAGGCTTACATTAATGAGCACACAGAAAAGATAACACATGAATGACAACAACATACATTAAATATAGAGGTTTTCTGGTTTGTAAATGTTGATATCTGAAACTGATTAACCCATAAAGACCCAAACATCCACCACCAACCAAAAGTATCTACTGATCTAAAATGTTTAATACCTGTTGAACCACTACTGTAAATAATTCAGGTAAAAAGTTGATAGATTTGTCACTAGTGGCTTTTTTGATAAAGAGTCTCTAGAGGGGTCTGAAAAACCACTAAATATACCAAGTGTCTGAGTGTGAAACACTGACTTTTACAGCTACAGACAGACCATGTGTTTTTATGACTGTGACAGAGAAAAACATTTCATGTCATTAAGAGGAAAAATGTGCATTTTAGTGTCTGAGTCACTTTTCAAAAGCTGCTAAAAAGTTTCCAAACACATTTTAAAAGTAACTAAATTTGTTGCTGGGGTAGTCTGAAAAGTTGCTAAATCTGGCAACAAAAGTGCCAAGTTGGCATCAATGGTCCAAACTGTGTCTCATCTACAACAGGGACAGGTTCTGAGCACACCTGATTTAACATCCCTCCATTATGTTGACCAATATATAACTAGTGACTGTGGGAATAAAAGCCCAAGGGGTCACAGTCACCAACAAATGAAGTTATTGAGCCCGTTTACATTTACACTAATCCTCCGATCATTATACGATTTCTGGAGTTATGAGATTATTCAAGAGATCATGTAAACAGCATAATCGGATCTGTTTTATCAGATAACAGCAGTAATCTGACTATGAGAAATTAACACACCTGGATTTCTCCTCAATACTTGGATGTCTTCCTGCATGTATACACACTAATCTGATTTATTTCCTTCTTTTACATCTGCAGATGTGTAAAAGCAATTAAAAATCATAGAAAAAAGAAGTGAGGTGGTCAAACGTGAGCGGAAGACAATAACAGAAGTTTGAGTCTATCATCACTATGTACGTACATACTTTGAAAGAAATCTGATAATGGACTGGAGTGTCTAAACCAGGGTTTTCAATTATCACACTTCTTATGTGCATGTGAATGCATCAGATCTGAATGACCTGTAGAGATCAGATAATCAGATTATTACAATTATCTGATTACTCACTCAGATATTCCTCACTTCTACGCCAAGTGACAACAAAAGACTGAAGTCTGATTATGAATCAGACACTTCAGGGATGTCATTTCAAAATCTCCTTTCAAAGAACAATACTTTAAACTGTCTAAACTCAATGAACACAGGCATGAATCCTTAGTTTAATGCCAACGTAGTGTATTATAATGTAAATAGTGGTATCTTTAATGTGATATTGTGTGGGTACAAATACAGAAATGCATCAGCTGTTTCCAGTTTGTATCTACTCTACCAATCTCAAATTAAAGATCATTACTTAAGTTTTTCATTGTGATTAACCCTTATTCACTCCTTGAGCATTTCTGTACATTTTTCTCTTTTTTTATTTTTTTCATTTGTTAATTATTTTGGCTGTGTTTCAGCTTTTGGCATGAAATTAGGCAAGAGCTTTTCTTTTTAGTTATATTTTTGAAATCCAGTGTCTTTTATTCTTCGTGTGTCTAGTCAGAGCATATTTACTCTGTTGATGCATTTTGTACCCTCTGGTTACCTTTGTGTCAAAAATGTATATGCACAAAAAACTGCTATAAAATCATCATGCATCAATATTTAGCTTTTTTTTCCCCATACATTTCTTAAACAACTTCATCCCCTGCCCAAAACTGCCAAACATTCAACAATTTTCAGGATTTTAACCCTTTAAATGACAGTTTAATTATGGTATATTTATAACGTTTGGTGTGCGTTCGGTGAAGGTACAGACTGTAAAAACAGGATTCCTAAGTGAATTACAAGCAGGATGTGCTTGCATGAAAGAAATCACCACCGTGTTTCTATAGGTGGAAAAGTGCATCACATGGACCAATCAGAGACGTCCATACTGTGCCGTGCGTAATCTAACTCATAAATTTTATACCTAGTCATCTCCATCTTATATCAATTTTGTCTTAATTTGTAATTCTAGTCACTGGAAAGTGACTAGAAATTTATTATTTTCCCTATTATTTTATTATTTAATTATTTATTTCTAAACTATTTTTGCACATTTGTACATGGATGAATAAATGTTTTGAGCTGTTAAAATGTTTGTGAATTGACATGGAATTTTCATTTTAATGACATTCAAGCTTGTCCCCTCACCATGACAGTGACACAGACACACTAAGGCCTTGGGACCTACTATAGTTGGCACAAGCAACATTTCATAAAGAATAAAAGTGATATCCATTTGGTGGTTACATGCAGGTAAGAGGATAGTAGAAACTAATACAGGTGATAGTATAAGGGTGCAGATAGTAGCAGCAATGTGCCAACTACAGGGGGTTTAGACAAGTCACGCAGGTACAGGTAGTTGTTCATGGAAACCATCACCAAAAGGCAAACACACAAAGCCATTACCTGAAAATAAGAATTAACATTCACAAAGCAACAAATGAGGTTAACTTCATAGAATGAATTAGTAAAAATGACAGAAAAGAAAATATATTGAATCAAATTCAAAACTTATTTTCCATGTCAAAATATAACATTAACACACCAAAATGCACTAGAATGCAGCATTTAAAGTCTATTTTTTCAACATTTCCCCGGGGACTGGGGGGGACGCTGTGTCGCTTTTACACCCACCAGAAGATTACACACCCTAATTTTTTTTTTTTTTTTTTTTTTTTTTAAACACACCCTGTTCCTCCATTTCTCCCCAATACCCTGTCCCCATGGTGGGATAAATAAAGTCTTACCTTATGTTATCTTATAAGAGTCTTGAATATGCCAAAGATTAGCAACAAAATTGAGTGTCATATACTCCCTCTGGTTACCCTTGTGGACAAAAATGCCAAACTGACTTCCATTACAACCACATTATTTTATCTCATTGCCATTACAGTATACAGTGGTCCCTTGTTTATCGCGGGGGTTACGTTCCAAAAATAACCCGCAATAGGTGAAATCCATGAAGTGGTCAGCTTTATTTTTTACAATTATTATATATGTTTTAAGGCTGTAAAACCCCTCACCACACACTTTATATACTTTTC
>JAPQRQ010000017.1:21725295-21736087 GCA_037367365.1 Apogon talboti | reverse complement strand
CTCCAGCGTTTGCCTCTTTTCAGCTAAATTTGACAAGTGAACACACCATTGCAGACTGGTACTGGTACTGGTACTGGAGGAGTTAGTCCCCAGTCAGAAGGTGGGAATCAAATGTGCCCCCCCATCCACGGTGTGTCAGAGCTCCACAGGACAGCCCCTGAGGTGCGTCCAGGAGGAAGGACCTCACTGAGGATTAAAGGATTTAGAGCAGAGAAATAAAGGACAGTGGGTCAGGGGTAGAGTGTCACATTTAATTTGGTTCTGCCATAAACCTGCACATCAACATGCGTATGTAGATGACGTGCACACACAGACACACTCTGCTGCAGAGGCAGTCTGGGTGGACTGGCAGCTGCATGTATGCTGACGAGCATTTCATCAGCACTGATTTAACCCCAATAATCCCAGGGAACGGAGCAGTGCGGTTCTGCTCCTCCACAGTACACTTTGTACTGATGTGACAAAAAGCTGTGTGACTTCAGTGAGACAGTACATGTAACGTTATTGTTTGATTTTGCTGGTCTTAGCTTCTCAGGCAGAGACATTGGCAGTGCATGCTCATCAGGTTCACTTTCATTCATGGTCAAACTGCTGGTTATTTTCTCAGTTAATTGATGAAGTTTTTTTCTTTATCTACATCAATTCTATTATTGAACCACATTTGCAGCAGGATTTTGCAGCAGATATCTGACTTCTTTTTAAGACTGTCACAATCTTGACATTTCAGTTGTTGATTGTATGCCATAGAGATGATTTAGTTAATGATACTGCTGGTTATTTTCTGCCACTATATTAGTATAAGCCAAAAATAGTTTTATAATGCATATAAAAACACATGTAATAACTGGCACTGATTGTTGTAACAAGTGATTTCATTTGCATTTTAAGTTTTTTAAATAAAAATTCCAACAAATCCATGATTTTAGGGCCAATAGATTCCTACTGAAATGCATTTGGATCAAAACAGTGTCCGCAGACATATGTAAAAACTGATTTTATGGATTCATATGAATTTGTGAATCCTTGCGAAAATTCATGTAGATTAAACATATTTTGCCATTTCAGTTGATTTCAATCAAAATGGACACTTGACTAATGAAATTTACATGAAAGTTTATTTGTCCTCAACCTTTTTCCCAGTGAAATAGAATAGCATTGTCAATGAGTTGCACTAAACTCACTGTGCATTTTTTTCATACAAAGAAATTTTCACATAGATTTTCCATATTTCTGCATAACATTTTAGCGTTGTGCTAGTGAGACGTAGTTTAAGGTCTCCACTCAAGTGTCATTAAACCACAGAAGCAGAAAGGGGTGCAATTAGATGATGTCGTTAAAAATGGTGGAAATGTGACGTGTCTGTTAGTTTTCATACAGGTGAATAACAATTATGCAAAGTTGTCATCAATTGAAATAAAAATGTTATAGCAGAAGAAACACAGAATAACCTCAACAAAACTGTAGTTTTGTTGTATGCTGAAAGTAACTGTACAGTGTTAGAGCCTGTCTTACTGTGTGTACCTCTGCCTCTGTCTGATTGGTAGTTTCCCTGAGCATATGGCACTAAATCTCTATCATTTCCCCATAGGACTCAAACATGAGCACAGTAGTTGGCATTGTTTATTTTATGTATGTGGTTTCAATGAGTCTTTGTGTTGTGTCAAGTTGCAGTACTGACAAAGTATCATGATTGTAGTTTGATGTGTGCTGTGGTGAAGGCCGTGCAGGTTTGCACAGTTGGACTCTCTTCTCCAGTTATTGTATCACTTTGTGGCCAACCATAGTCAAGAGTCGGCTCTGCGTTTCCAGAAATAAAATGACATCACCATCTGGAACACATAAAGTAGAGAGATCTCTTTCTTCCTCTGTTTGAGTTGCAGGAGACCTGTAGCTTGGAAACAGGCCCTCTGAAAAAGAGTCAGTTTAGAATATTTCCTGTCGCTTTCATGGTGACTTTTATTGTGGAGCTTCCTGACCAGTTTGGTTTGTGTTTTGGCTTTTATCTCCTAAGTGTGTTTACCCTGGTGTCAGCAGTGCATCTGCACCATGTGGCCCAGTCCTCGTATTTATTCCCTGTCCTTTCCTGACCTGAGCTGTGCACACTTCCACCAATCAGACGTGTGTAATTCGATGCCATGCTTTTTTTCCTCCTCTCTATTTGTTCTGATTGAGGCCAGCCTGCCTCTGTTGCAGCCAGTACTGTACATGCATACCAAAGACTGTTATAAAACACCACTGATACTTATTGTATTATAACATTATGTTGCCATATTGCACTACTGTGAGCTACATTTTTCTTTTGTCTTTAGGATTAATTTTCTTACAGACAAAACATGTAAAATGTCCACTTAATCTATTACGTTGTTTTCTTCTTGTTGAACCTTTTTGTGTTATGTGGTTTCACCGTTTTCTCTTGTTGTGTTTACTACAAAAAAATATTAAACCACAAATAACTTTCTTCAACTTTACTTGGGAACAAATGCTGACTTTTGACACATTGAAATAATTAGGGCTGCAACAACGAGTTGACAAATAGTTGACAGCAAAATTAGTCAACAAATAATTTAGTCGTCAACAGTTCATTAGTGACTTCATGCACTTTTAAGGAAAGATGTTTATTTTCTGATTGCAACGCTTGAGTATTCCGATTTTTGTGTAACAAACCTTGTTAAGCACTGTAACTGTTATTCACAAAGTGCACTTTTGGGGAAAAAAAGTATTTCATTGTTGTTGCAATATTTGTTGAATATAGAATTGAATATTTGTTTAACAAACTTTATTATGCATTCGGATTATTATGCACCAAATGTTGTTGTTAGAGGAAAGAAAGTGTATTTTATTGCTGCAAGATCTTTTTTTTTTTCTTCTTCTTTTTTTTAGTTCAAAGGGTTCAACATTGGCACTGGTCCGATGGTCTGATGCAGTTTTTACAGCCAACTGGCCAGTACAGGCCACAGGAATTTAAAATTAACTGGCCCGTTTGGGCCACTGCAGAAATGTTGACAAGAAACTAAAACTTATCTCGCTCGTTGATGAATTTCAGCATGTTAGCGACTAGGGATGGAGAGATTCACCGATTTTGAAGGGGTGGTCCCAAACAGATGTTTGCGATGTGACTGCACCGGTAGCTTCAGTGTGCATCGGATACCCATGCCGGCTAAATGCGCAATGTATCTTTCTTAGCGTGTCTGCATTGGTAAAACCCATAGTTACATCGATTATTACATAGTTTAGCTCCTCTGCACCCGTGTTTTCGAGGCGCCTTGAACACACCATCACTGTTCTTTGGCATTTTGCCGCAGTTAGTAAACAGCAAACATGGAGGGAGGAGAGACAACAGGTGAAGAGGAGATATTCAGCGTACCTCTGAAGTCACACAAGACAAAAGTTTGGCGATTTGCAAAGTACAGGGGGAGGGATTGTTTAGGTCTGAATGGTGATGTGGTGCAGTGGTGGAAGAAACAGGTGGATCTTCTACTGCTGTTGGTTGGTGATGCTGGGAAATGCTTAATAGTTCAGTTTTATAAGTGTTTTGTAAAACATGGTAAAATCACAGACAGTGAAAAGAGCTGAGAAAAGGACTGTTTGTGAATGGCCCATGTGTTTTTTAAAATTTTAAATTAAGAGGCCAAAAAGAAATTGCCTAAATAAATGTATAAGTAGAGAATAAGATTTAAAAACAAATGTAATAAAAACATTTTTTTTGTTTATGATCTGGTGTTTATTAGGAATAAAACAATCCTCTGTCTGTACCATATTGAATTACATCTTCTTTTTAAGTTGGTTTCATTGGTTTGCTTTATAGAAAACAATCAAGTATCAAATACATCCTTCACAGGGAAAGAGAGAGGACTAAATAATGGTGATGTTTAGAAACCAGATGTGGGCTTGTAAATTCTTTGTATTGTGTTGAATCGTTTTGAGTCGCATCATGAGTCGTATTGAACCGATTCGCATTGTATAAAGTCAAATCGTCGTCAAATCATTAATGAATTGCATCACATCTTTAACAGGGTGAATCGCATCGTATCGGCAGGGGGCTTCACTTCACTTCTTAATGTATCATATTGCTAGCAGAATATTGAGATGCATATCGAATCGGCCTCAGTGGTGGGGATTCACATCCCTATTAGCGACTCGAATGTCAAAAGATCATTGCCATCTTGCCATTGCTCGCGCTTTGGGTGTTATCGGCAGCCTCACTTCCGGTTTAGTTTCACCTTCGTTTCCGTAGGCACAGCAGCTGCTTACGCGCCAAAATACATTAGCATCTTTGACTCGCATCGATGACTGCAAATTTGGTGTTTATTAAAAAAAAATCTTAAGATGAACTTTTTAAAGCCCCCAAAACCAAATCAGAAGTCTGTGAAAGCATCATCAACAAAGGCAAGAAGAACAGCAGCACAAAAGAGGAAGTCTGAGTGGGACTATTGTTGTCAAAGGCCTTATATCATTTCACAAGGCTGCATTTCATGTACAAGGTTTCAAAATCAAATGATTATATGACCAAGCAAGCTGACTAGACTAATGAGTCTACCATCACCAAATTAAATAAAGATTGTTTATCACATAGAAGAAGGTGCACAGACACAATATTACACACAGGGTGGGTTAAGGCAAAGGAGATGTGATGTCTATACTAAAGTCACTGTGCAAAGATGAGGTGGTATAAGGGTCATACCAAGCAGGCACATACAACCTGAAATTAGAAAAAGGCAGGTTATGAATCATGCATAATATTTTTTTAATATAAAAGATGCATAAAAACAACCCATTCACCATGCCAATTGCTTCCTTTTTTCATGGTTAATGATGCCAAAATTTGCGTATATGCACTAACAATGTCGCATCCCCTATATATACCCAAACCAAAAATAGTAGGCTTGATATGTGGGCCAGTATCTCATGGATCAGGGCCATTGACTTTAAAAAGTTACTGGGCCTGTTTGGCCAGTGGGTTGAAAAGGTTAATGTCAAGCCCTGGTTCATAATCTGACTAGTCCACTAGTCATTAGAGTAGTGAATGACCAGTTATAGTTACTGAAATGGTCATTTTTATCAAGATATTATGTTGGATACATCCTCCAGTCCTGTGCATACCAATTTCTCTGTAGGCACAAAATTAAGAAGAGAGGGATGAATGAGAAAGTAGGAATACAGTCTGCTGTAAAAGTTCAACTTCTTAATATGACTTTATTAATAAGCAGCTCATGCGTTGTGTCTGAAAGCAGTGAGCCTTTCCCCACACTCCTGAGAGTAACTGTCAAATTCACTCAACCTTTTGAGCTTCGGCAGCATTGATCTCTACCCTTGATGTAAACAAGCTGAGCCCTGATTCACTGACAGTCCTTTGGTCCCATGATGGCGGGGGGGGGGGGGCGCGCTGTTTTGGTTCCTTGCGCGGACCTGTGCATTCAAGTGTTTATTGGGTGTGTGTCCTGAAGGAAAGTGCATGACCAATCAACCTGAATAAGGGGGCAGAACACTGAAGTGAAGGGAGGGCCTCTTTCCTCTTTTGTGCTCCCTCCTCCCAGGTTTAGCTCTCTCCAGGGGAACCCTTAATGCCATCTGAAGGAATTCCTCCTGGATCCATTAATAGGATAATAGGCGGATTCCAAAGTACTCTGTGGCTCATTAGGCAGTGGGTCATTGTCCCCTTAACTGTTTACTTTCCACTCTCCCCGTCAGTTATTCTGGTTCAATTATCATCTTCTAACTACAGTTCTGCTCTACTAATTACTCTGTTAAAGCAGTGAGATGCTTGTTCTCTGATGGTTTTGTTTTGATTCTTTTGTCATTCTGTATCCTTGCTCTGGCATGTGTTGCGATATGATGTGATAGACATGAGAGGAAACACTGCAGCCATGTTGGTGATAAAGGAGCATCACAAAGGCAGACTGCATGCAGCTCCTCACTAATCCTCATCCTATGATGTTTTTCTCTGAGATTGAGGCCCAGCTCCTTGTCAGGGATTTTGGCTTCTGGGTCACTAAGTTTAGTTCACAAGAGATTCACTAATTTGCTCAGTGGAATAAATGCACCTTATTGCACAGCAATGACATGCATTTTTACAACAGAGCTGTCTGTGCAAGCCATTACAGCTTCACCATTGATTTGCAGAATGTATGAATGTCTTTTTTTGCTTATATTCATCCCCATTCATGGCAGCTCACCCTTCCAAGCATACAGAGAAGACTCTTTAACAAAATGTATGAAGACAGTTGTTAAACTTGTGTAAATCCTTTAATAAGACCCAGATAAAATGGTCCTCTGTAAATAACCTACTACATGAATTCATCTTAGATTCCCTAAAGCATATGCTAAGTGTCAGTAAGGTAACCCGGCCTCCCTCAGGATTATTCCAAATTGTAGGCAGTTTCATTATAGACCTATAATACTGAACATGAATATTACCCTTTAGTTTTGAAGAGAAAACTTTTGCAAAAGAATAATAAATATATTTTACTTGAGAAAATAGTACAAGACATTGAGAATTTAAGAATAACTGATGAATTCATAAGTAAAAAATCATTAAATTAATGAACTAATCAAATAATGAATTGATAAAATAATTAATAAAAGATAATTGGCATTTGCAGCCTTCCATGCCGTGCTACTGACATTTTCTTGGTTTTACAACGTTTTACTTTTTTTTTTTTTTTTTGGTCACACAATGACAGATGGGGCCAGTTGAAGAGTCACATTTTCAAGCCTTGGCTATTTAATTTTGGAACTTTCCTTTTAACAATGAAGAGCCTGGTATCATTGTTGCACTAACACTGAGGAGCAATGTGGCACTCCTGGTATATTAGCAGCGAGAGACTCCCTCCATGTGTGAACAAGAGGAGAAAAGAAGTCACTGCCTTTGACCCCACTGCAGGAAACGAATGCTAACGGCTACATTGGTAACAAGTTCTGGAGCTTAAGGTTGTGAGTTTGATTTATATAATGCACAATCTAATTTTGCAAACTGACTACACTGCAACATTGAGCAGCATTTTCATAGCATCTGTGGCTATAATCTATATTTGATTCAGTTTTGTTTTTTTTTACTGTTGTTGAAAAGATAACATCTTCAAATTTGACATGTCAATTTATCCATGTACTGTATGACTGACTCTGACTCATCCACTCAGTTTGTGACTTTATGTGCCTGTGCACATCCTGAATTACTTTTCACTTGCCTTGCAGTCCCTCACCCCCCTGTAGTGCTGTTGTACTTGTACCACTATCGTTTCAGTCATTTCTCTTGTATTGAAGGGGCCTATCGACGTCCAAGGCATTTCCGGTGTGCTCTCTGGTTTCAGGAGGCTTGTCCAGACACAGTTGGGACAGCCGCAGTGAGTAGCGGCTTTAATAAGTAAACAGACTCATGGGCTACCCCTCCCCTTCCTTTCAAGCCTGTGAGAATCACACAGAATTGTGGGAGGATGTTTGGTCTCTCTCTGTGAATGCCTCGATACCACAGGTGGCCTCTGTGCTGGAGCACAATCACAGAGGCTCAATAGCTTGTGGCTAATGAGCAACATCTGGTACAGGAGTGATGGCCTGTGTACATCGCTGATTCATCAAGTCATTCAAGCAAATGATCAGTTCTATGCAAATACAAAGGAGCTCCGATACATTATAACTGATGACACATTCCATCTCCCTCGGCAGTCAAAGCTGGGAATGATGCTGCAGTTGAGTTGACTGTGTTCAAGTACCAGCTACCAAACCGGTAGTAAAACAAAACTCTGACTATGTTAGCCACTGTTAACAATACCAGTTCATAACAGTGAATTACAATGCATTTTGTGTGTATAAACACCAAGACACAAAAGACATGGGTGCTAAAAAACTTTCACTAATGTTGAAAAGGCAGGGTGAATGTGAATTCTGGCTTGGTGCAGTTCTTCTGACTTTCCAAGTTGGAAATCCCATTTTAGTAGGTGTAATAGTCAGGGTTACTACTTCAGAGGGAATGTACCTTAGGCCAGTTTGGAAATTAACAAAAAGTTGAAATAAACAAAAGGTCACCCTCTATTGTTGCATCATCAACTGTCCATGCATTTATCTTACTTGCTAGCAGTGGGGCAGTAATTAGTTTATTTAATTTGTTACCTTTGGTCACATTATAAATGTGATGAGTTCCTGAGTTAACACATTCATTGGAATGGGCCTGCATCAGGTCACAGTGACTTTTTGGCAAGTTTTTTTTTTCTATCCCAAGTGAATGTTGCTGCTAATATTATGTCTTTCTGTTCGGCCATTCTGGAGATATTGCATTTTATATTTAATTTTAATACTGTGGATGAGGTGGTTAAACCTCACATTCTCATAGTCTTTTAAAGGTTGAATTCACTTTATGGCAATTAATCAGTGAAACTGATATTGTAATGAATCGGCAACCACTTTAATAATCAACGTCTTTTTAAAAATAAAATAGTCTGATTCCACTCCTTAAAGTTTATAATATTTTTCATTCTTCTATGATACTCAATTAAGTATCTTTGATTTGTGGACCAAGAAAGACAATTGAGTGTTGTCTTCATCTGTAGTAAATGAGAATGGACTTTTTTTCAATCAAGAAAATGGTTGTCAGATTGATTGAAATTAACTGTTAGTTGCATCCCTAGTTGTCATTAATAACTACGCAGCCTTTACGGTGAACATCCTTGTGAGTTGGTCCCTGTTTTTGTTCATGCCCTATTTCTTTAACTTTGACACTGCACTCAACTGTGGCTCATAATACATCCAACACATCACCAACCACATTTAGCCATAAACCAGTGTAGACATGAAACCTGCATTCACAATATGTTACCTGCTAAAGCAGCTTTGGCAGACTAGTTAAATGAAGGAGCCCCAGGGAGCACAGAGTAGCTTGAGCTGTCTGAGTTCCTTTTGTCTTGAAGGAGCTGTGGGTGAACACAACTGCTTCAGGCCATGTCCACACGAAACCGCAGCTTTTTCTATCCGATCTTTTTCTTTGTTGTTTTCAAAAAAGTGCTCCGTAAACATGGAGCCACTGAAAAAGACGTAGCACAAATGCCAGGCCTGTGTGTGGCGTTGTAATACTCTCGCAAAAAACGGAGAAGTAGTTGTGGAGCATGCGCATAAAGTGTCGTCTTGCTGCCAGGGTGAAAGGCTTAGGTTAGCGAGGTGGGGCTATGACATCATCATTTTAGAAAAGTTGTGGTTTGGTTGAGCAGACGAAGACGCGAAACTGGCATTTTCAAATTTATCCACTCTGGGACCCGATATCAAAAAGTTGCGGTTTTAGTGACTGAAAATGACGGTTTCATGTTGACGAAAGGCCTGTCTGATACAAAATTTTTGCGGATACGACCAAAACCGTCTTCATCTGGACAGGGCCTCAGTGTCTTTGCTGGTGCTGCTGTGGCGGCCCAGTCGTCTGATTGATGGCCATAATAGCTCCCTCTGGCTCCTCGGTGGGTTTCCTAAGGCGTCACTATCGAGGTCACAGCTGTGACACTGCAGCAACCCCCTGTCCCCCGTCCCCCGTCCCCAATGTCTTACTGTCACCTACTGTCAGACCAAGTCAGGCCACACAGGTGACCTCACATTATCATCTGGAGCTGCTGGATGTGTTTTTCCACTGTTGGGCAGACTATGCAATTTTTTTAGCAGTAACACTTAATGTTTTTACAGAAAAGTAAAAACACTTGCTCAGATGCTATTGTAATCATAGCACATTGTCATGGTTCCACACCACTATGACTTCAGCCTTGGCCATTGCTGTCTTCAGAAACCCATTTCTAGAGTGAACCTTCTCCAAAGCTCTAGTCTCCAGAACCCCTATATGCATTTCTATTTGCAACGTTAATGCGTTTCTCCCATCTTCCTACTATGTTTTTTGACACATCCAAGTCCAGGTGGATGTTTTTTGTTTATTACTATTTTAAATTGTATTCATATTGGTGTTAAATTCAACCTGTTGAAACATGTAGAAACCCTGAAGGGAGAAATGAAAGCAGAAATGTATGATGTGGTGGTTGCTTGGTGATAACGTGCCACTGTCTGTAACAGTCTCATCAGTGGAAAATCTTGCACATGCATGTATGTTAGCTCTTGAAATATATTTGTTTAATTAACTTGAGTTAAACTAATCTGGTTCATATCTCACAACAGACCAACAATTGGTACTGTAGATACAGGTGTAAATGTTCAAAATCACCCATGATGCATTGAAAGTTCCAACAAAGTCTCAATACACACACTTAGCCTAGAAAAGCCCAGCCAATGAGTTTAGATTACTGAGCATCACGTCCATGAGTAAACACATTTTCTTTGTAAATATGATTATAGAAAGTGAGCAGAAACAGGCATTTAGAGTGCACTGGAGGCCATGAGCACATGGTAGGCTGTAAAATGAGCTTTTGTAAGAGTTGTTGGTGTTTGTTGTGCAGTAGCTGTTTGCCAGATGGATTTGCCAATGAGGTAATGTGATTTAGCTCATCTCCATGGTGAGATGGAGTCCAATCAGTTGAGGTTAGAGGGGGCTAACAGGAAGTGTTTTGTCTTTTGATGCAGCTGTATGAAAAAGCTGGCGTTTGATGTGAAGTGCCTGCTAATGCAGGGGCCTGGTGAGGGCCACTCAGTACAGTCGTCCTTTCTTAAAGCTTAATGCTCTTTCCAAAGCAGGTTTCTGTAATGTGGTTCTGTGTGGTCTGTGGAGAGAGAGGCTAGTGTTGGCACGTGGTGTTGGGTCATTTCAGGTCCTCTGCTCAGTGTCGGGCTCTTCCTCTCTCCTCTTGTAGCATTGTCCCTACAGAGAGTGGAAGAGGGG
>JAPQRQ010000017.1:21709497-21719539 GCA_037367365.1 Apogon talboti | reverse complement strand
CTTTTTCCCCCGGCCCCCCCCCCCCCCATCTTCAACATTTCTTTGTTTTCCCAGAAACATTCATGCTGTGTTTCGAGGATTTTCACTTTCTCTGTCTGAATCACATCAGTGTTTCCTTTCATCTCAGCCTGCTCTGTCGTCCTGTCCTCAGACTGTCCTCGACTGCCTCCATGGGAGAGCTGCTGCATAGCGCTCACACAGGGACTGTTTACAGCTGGAGATAGTCTAGCCTACTGCTACATTCATTGATTAATTGATTTGAATCAATTAAAAAAAATTATTCAATCACAATTTTCTTCAATCAAAGCTTCCTTCCTTTAATTTTGCTGCCGTTAAACATTGGTTCCACTGTTGTGTTTCACACGAATGTTTATTATGACGCCAGGATCAATGCAATCAATGAGGACAAAAAGGCAGAAAACATCTATATGCTCACCTTTCTTCATTGGGACCATTATTTACTCTTAAACTTTTGGTTGATTTTGATTTTGGTACAATTTAAAAAATAAAGCCAAATATTTTTAATGTTTTTGTGAAAGCTTAAAAGTTTAAAGGAGTAAGTGATGGTTTAATTGAAGAAAAGTCAACATATAGACATTTTCTGCCTTTTTGTCCTCGTCTCTTTTGAGTTATGCTCCATGTTGTTTGTGTTGATCCTGGCGTTGCAATAAGTGTCCGTGTGAAACACAACAGCGGAACCAATGTTTAACAGCAGCGAAATTAAGGAAACGAAGCTTTGACTCAGGAAAATTGTATTTGAATATTTTTTTTTAATTGATTCAAGTCAATTAATTGTTTCAGCTCTAGTCATGACCTCTGTGTGAGTGGTATTTAAAGAGTCATAGTACCAGCCTCAGCGCTCCTGTTTTTGGTTTTATTTGAAGTTTGAAAACACAAAGTCTGCATTTCAATAAAACTCCAAAGGACCATTTCATGCGGCAGGAGTGACTTAAATCATTTCCTTGAATGAATCTCTGTGATGAGCTTGTATTTGCCCTCAGTGTAGTCAGTTTCTTGGGCTGCTCGGTGACTGTTCATGTTGAGTAAATTGTCCGTATTGACTTCGATAGGCAGTATGAAAAATAATTTTAAAAACCTTATTGAATCAGTTACATCCATGAGCTTATAAATATGCAGCAAACCCCCAGTACAGTTTTCATGCCTCTTCTTGCACTGAAGCTAAATTGGATTTTCCTCTTCTGTTGCACACAAAGACATGTAGTGTTTTTTCACATTCATGTTGGTGCAGCTTAATTACATTAAGCCCATACTCCTCCTCCTCCCTCCCCCAGCCCCTTATCCTCCCCGGTCTCTGCATCTGCTCTACTCTTCTTTCTGCTGCTGTTTTTCCTCCTCCTCTTCCTCTCTGCAGGATTCAGAGCTCCACCAGAGCCTGTGTTCAACCTCTGGTGGCCCTGCTCCTGCCCTCGGGCTGTGGTTGGCCTACATGGCCTCACACTGATGCTCCCCATCTCTCTGCACAGCACTCTGGCCGTCAGACCTCCCTCCCTCCCTCTCTGCCTTCTCGCTCTAAGCAGAAGTTCAGATGAGGTTACGTGGGAATAAAGTGTCCTAGTTCACAGGGTTCTTCCTGTAAACTCTCTGCTTGCTAATTATGATCTCCGTGGATGGACTGCTCTTTTCTCTCTGTGATCGCTCCCTCTCCCTCTGGCCCAGACGTTGGCTTTTTCCCTTTTCCCACTTCTCTGCTCGTGTCTTCTCACTCATTCCCCTTGGTTTCACATAGTCTCTTTTGTCTGCTCTTTTTTCCAGACATACTGCTTCCTGGCTGTCTAATATTTTTCACCCTGATCTCACGCCAGTATCCAGAATTTTGGTAAAAGTTCAGATCCACCCAATTGGCATTTTGTTTTAGCCTCACAGATTTTGGAAGTAACCACATATAAATTCTCGGTTTCAGGTATGTGTCCACAGATCTCTGCGCTTTGTACTCCTTATATTTTCAAATCAGGCTTATTATTTTAGTCTTTTGTTTCAGGGAATTATCCATTGGTGTTGATGTTCTTATTATTATCATGCACACCTTCACAACATCAAGAGCAATTTCATCTTAAATGGATAATGTATAGAAAACATAGCCCCTTGATGAATTGTTTGATACACACAAAAGCCCCTTTTCCACCAGATTCCCAGGAAATTTTAAACAGGAACTCATGTACCTAAGTAAAAGAATTCCTGGTAATCTATGTTTTTTGCGTTTCCACTGCACCTCAAAGTTCCTGGAAATGTATTCAAATCAGGCTCGGTTGTTTCAAGTCACAGACACAAAGTCCCACTGAATTTCTGTTGAATGTATTTGGCAAATATGTTTGACTAGGTCCAGGCTCTTTAGAGTGTATTTGTACCCTCCTCAACATATTGGGATGGACAGACAGGTGATCACAATGCAGTTATAGGAGTGAGCTGAATGTGTTCAAAAGATCGACCTAAAACACTCAAAACAGCGTATTAAGCAAAAGGATCTCGTTGTCCGTCCATTTCTCGTAGCTTCTCTTCTTTTGCTTCATTTTTCAAATGATCAAAACACAAAGTGAAGCTTGGAGAAATGGAATAAACAAGTTTGCAGCTGCCATTGGATTAAACATGGAGAGTGAACACAAGTGCAGTACGCTGCAAGTGTATCCCACCAGTCAGCGTTCCGCAGCACACAGCTCCGCCCCCAAGAATTGCGGGAAATCTGAAAGTCCAACCCCCCCTACCAGTTTTCTAGGGCAAGTTTGGGATTGAGAGAAAATTTCTCTTTTTTTAACTTGGGTAATTTCAATGGAAGCTGGGTAAAGTAAACGTCCCAGTCAAAAATGATGCTAAAGACTCAATAGAATAAAAAAAACAATGTAACGGCGGATCCATCATAAACTACCTGAAAAAGTTGCCATCCATATCCAACTACATAAAAGACAAAAAAGATATAAGAGACTCAAGACATAAATGATGGGAAAGACAAAATAATGCAGACTTTAGTCAAAAAGAGTCATGATGTCTGAAGTTCTGTTGTACATCGGGCTAGAAGTTAATGGTCATTATTTTCAGTAAGTTGCTATGTTCTTACTAGATCTAAAATTAAAATGGTTTACCAGTATTCACATTATATCAATGCGACATGAGGCACAGTTTGCCTTACACACACGGTAAAAATGTCTGTCAAAGGCCTATTTCACATTTAAGTTGAATCAGTACTTTTACCATAGTCTTTAAGTATCTGAACTTTTCTCTGAGTCAGAATACCTCACTACCTTACATTATATTTGTCTCCTGGTCTCCTCTTTTTTTGCAATTTTACAATTGTTGTTTCAGTTGTGACAAAACACGTGGTTGTTTCCCAGAGGTGGACAGGAAATCCCTGAGTCACAGTAAACAGTTTGTGTCCTCCTTGCTCTCTTGTGATTCATATCAGGTCTACCCGGTGTCTGACTCCACTCACGTAACTGCAGACAAGCAGTCTTTTATTGGCTCATCATCATTCTTTTATCCCATGAAAGTTGACTGGG
This sequence comes from Apogon talboti, assembly GCA_037367365.1. Taxonomy (NCBI): domain Eukaryota; kingdom Metazoa; phylum Chordata; class Actinopteri; order Kurtiformes; family Apogonidae; genus Apogon; species Apogon talboti. The sequence goes on along the minus strand of JAPQRQ010000017.1, from coordinate 21,716,030 downwards.
CATGAATGTCCTTTCTCACAATCTGCTTTTTTAACACTTGCTCATTTGATCATTTATGGCTGAGAGCTGCATGTGTGTCCCGTTGGCCACTGACCAGCTCCGCTGGATTCAGACTGAAGTGCCATGCTGGAGGGCAGCAGCTTGGCTTCATCTGAAGAATGGAAGTGTTTTAGCCAGCAGGTAAATATGATCTGAAGAAAAGAGCATTGGCACAGAGTCTGTTTAGGAACGCAGAGAGTGAGAATCAGTTCAGCTCTAGGGGTTGAGTATTGTTGAAGAATGTTTAAGTCCAGTTCAGATAATAATACCTTAGCATGGGTAACATAGAAAACAGTGATGCCACACTTCATTTTGCTCATGTCTGTTATTGCTTTGTGTAATGAAGTTACACCTGAAACATCAAATCCAGGTGTATAAATCAGTGTATGGCCGGCAGTAGATCGAGGTCAGCAGGAATCTTTGGGTGATGGACCGGACAGAACTGGACAAATCAACATCATGTAAACAATACATTTGCACAACCAAAACTTAAGGTAACACAAGTTTACAACTGTACTTGTTGTCTGTGCTCACCTTCATGACAGATTACAGCCTCTGTCTGCCATGTCCAGGACTATCCACAGTGTTCGTAGTATGAAGAAACAATGGTTTGTCCAAGTGTATGCAACAGTTTGTAATTGTTGCATTGTTGTGCGGAGATATGTTTTGTAAGATCAAACATAGGAAGGAAATATCTGTTAGTGTGGACAGAGCATATTGATTATTTATGAATGAAATTACATTTATTTTAGTAGATCCTGGTAGTATGGTTAACTTAAGACTGTTAACTCTTTAGTTACACATTTGCCACTCAACAGTTTTACAACAAAAAGAATAAAAATTAAAAACAGATAAACTTATGAGATTTACTCCTTCAGTACTGACATGGTATCAAAAAATGCAAGAATTTTCAGTGACTAATAGTGTCTAAGCACTTTGGTACAGTAAAGGTATTGAAGTTCAGTATCCAGCCTTATACTCTTACTTATTAAGATGCTTATTATTTTTAATATCTGGAGCGTGAGCTCATCACTCCCTGGAAAGAAATGCCCATGCAGCACAGCAGGAATAACAACACCTTTCCTCATAGCTGAATGCACATGAAGCTTCACATGTGAATGCTGGGATGGTGGGTGTGAGGATTATGAAATGTTATTTGAAGAGCAGCGTCAGTGGCAGCAGCGCAGCTTTAAGGTGAGCTGTGTGGCATTCACTGACAGCTTAACAGTCATAATGAAAAGGGTGCCGTTAGAGATCTGCTGCAGTGAGAGAAATATGTCATGGTTCAAGAGCAGCAAATGAAAAGTGGACTAAGGCCCTGAGTGTTGGAGCCTTCAGCTGCCCAATGTGGGATGAACTGCACGGTTAGGATCCATAGTCCCCTGCTCTTTGGTGTGGGTTTTTGGACATGGTGGTGGGAAAGCTCCTGCAGACCACATTGACAACCAAACAATTAGTCATTAGTACAACCAAAAGAGGTGGTGGTAGTCTGGATCAAACTGAAGCAATGTTCAATTAATTTACAGTTTGAAGACATTTCTTTAGGGTGGTTTGGACAGCAGCATCGTCAGCTATAACGCTGAAGAAGAAAAAGGCAAAATTAGGTGCTGTAGCACAAGAGGAGATGAAAATACCAAGTTTTTAATAGAATTAGGCTCTAATGAACCCATTTAAAGTGCACCGATTGCTGAACCTTTCATTTCTTTTTTGAGAGTAAGGCAGTCAGAGTCTCTATGAGGACAAGAGAGCAACACCACCCAAAGACAAACTGCAGCAGTAGTGTAGGTGCTGTTGATTGATTATTTTTTCCCCACTGAATTAGACCTACACAATTAATTGAATTGCAAAGCCAGTGCAATTATTTAGTCACAAAAATCTGCAATTTAAAGGTCCATTGACAATGTCAGTGGTGACAATATGGATTCATAGAGCAAAGAGATGTACTGTATAAAACATGCAAAATGAAAGTCAGATTCTGATCTAAATAACTTGCAATATGCGCATTTTACTGAATAACAGAAGAAATAGACTGAAATTTAAAGTTTCAGCATTATTCACAATTACAATGTTGCATTCACCAAATCATGCAACCCTAATGGAAATCCAATTGAAAAGGCTACAAACCATTCACAGTCTGGGGAGATGCAGTTCTGCAATCCTAAAACTAACCAGATCAAATGAATACCGGTATAACAGAAACTTAAACCTTAGCTCAGACCTTGGTTCAGGTGTAAAAGTGCCCTTAGTCTGGTCTTGATATAAAACCCTGCTCCTCATGCAGGTCATGTCACATTCTTCACATGATGTCCCAGCCACACACTCTGCCCATTGTTGCAAATGTTCCTGTTGCAGTTTGGTGCATGGAGCCCAGCTTTTTACTCAGCAGGAGATTGTCAGCAGCTTCCCAGAGTTCCATTTGTCTGTCACCGACCTCACTGAGGTGGAGAACATCTGAGTCATATTGGATGAATAGTATCCTTGGTGATAGCCGATCTGGTCTGGACCAGCTGGGCTTGGACAATGTCCCCGTTACCTCACAGCTCTCTCTGCAGACTTTCAGCTTTCACGCACAGATGACTGATGACAGATGTCTTTATAGAACATGCGGCTTAAGTGTTTGTAGTGCATCATTTCACATACCTCTTTTTTCTTTCCATGAGCCCTTTGTTACATCTTTCTGGTAACGTAACACTTTCTGTTTCCAAACAAATGACAGATTACTTAATCTGCTATGTTGAAGCTGAACTTTTTATTCATTTATTTATCTATTCATTGTTTTATTTATTCTCAACTGTTATCAAAGATGCTTCCACCTCCCAATAAAACAGCACTGTCAGACATGCTACCCAAAACTGGCCCGTCAAAAGGGTCAAATCTGGCCCGCAGAAGAACACAAGGCCTTCAACCCACAATGATGACGATCCTAGCAAGAACCGTTAGCCACTTAGTACTTCCATCTCCCGCCTCTCCTCTGTTTTGATTGGTTGCTTGATTGGACCAATCAAAACAGTTTCTGCCCTCAGAATCATTTGGTAAGCAAAACTCCATTCTGCTGGTCTGTTGCAGCACCACCCTCCTGTCCAAATATGACCACTTCTTGCTCCAAAAAGGTGGTAACCATCCAAAAGCAATCAAAAGAGAATGCAAACCAATGGGTGACATTACAGTGGATGCAGCCTCTTTATGTTTAGCTCACTGGCCTGTAGGTGATGAGCTACTGTTAAGGCGCTGTGTCCGGCGTCGTTGTTGTCGCTGCCGCCTTTGTTGTTGTTGTCGTCTTCGTTGTTGGCGCCTCCATCGTCTTCGTCGTTGGCCTCTTCGTTAGCAATTTCTTCAAACATCTTCTCAGATGAAACTACTGGTCGGATTCATGTCAAATTTTATATGCATCTTCGATGGGACAATGTCTACAAAGTTATATATAAGTATTTATATATTAAACTACTTTAACAATGTCTTTATTTGTTTGGAAATGGTGAGCACAGGAATCACATTTCCCAGAGGCTCCATTTCAGATCTCAATTCACACTTATATGGTGTGACAAAGCCCAGACCAGCTACTGGCGTGACCTGTTAACTTCTGTACTTATTCATATGTCAGACACACAGAGCAGGTGAGAAACGGAGGGTGTGAACACAACAGAGAAAAAGAGCAGTCGCCGACCTTCAGGGATTTTACCTTTTCCACAAAAGCTCAGTGATCACTGTTAAAGATCACTGCAACAATAAAAGCTTGTCAGAACTGAAGGTTTCATCATTCCAGTCATGAAGGTCACACACTGTGGGTTCTTGAAGGTAAAGGTCTTACTTCTTCACAGTCCTTTTCTCCCATACTTTCCTGTTTTTGTGTCATTCTAATCACATTAATGGTCACTCTGGTTTTTGATCCATCCCTGAGTCAGTCTGCCGCCTCCATCTGCGCTCCATTCCCAACAGCCAGGCGTTCAGGAATCTTAACCCAAACGACTGGGAGGAAGACTGGCCGGAACAGTCACAGTTAGGACGGGCCAGTATCACACCATAGCCAACCTCGAATTCAGTGTCCACATTTATGAAGATTGATGTATTCCTGCTTTGTCTGTTAACGAAGATCTGGCATGAAGCATCGTCCAAGGCACCATCTGGTCAGCCTCATCATCCTGTCTGCTCAGAGGACTGGCTCTGCTGTGCCGTCTGTCTCCTCGGCCAGGGAGTTAGCTGGCAAGTAGAGACATCCACGCCTGTCCTGCAGCATGCTCAGCTTGAACCACGGGGACACGCTGGCTACAAAGTGGTCATTAAGGAAAAATGAGGGGCCGATTCAGTTCCCTGTCATGAAACTGGGACAGGGTTTGGATTGGCTGGTGTCAGATAGAAAACTGACCCCCATGGACGTCCATGGGGTCAGAATTCTATACGACACCGGCATTTTGTCCATCATAAAGACATTTTTACCCCTTTAAAACGTGTCACTTAGGGTTATAACAGAAGAAATGTAAGGCCAAAATGCATGTATAAGACCAGGGGTGTCAAACATACGGCCCGTAGGCCAAAGCCGGCCTGCCAAAGGGTCCTGTCCCAGGGATGAAATTGTGAAATTGAAAAATTACACTCAAGATATTAATAATCAAGAATGTCAAAATAATTTTATTTTTGGCAGCCGTATATTGCCTAAATCGATCTCAAGTGGGTTGTAAAATGCTACCATAATAACCTATAAACTCCAAATTTTTATTTTAGTGTAAAAACAATAAAATTACATGGAAATGTTTACATTTGCAAATTATCCTTTCACAAAAAATGTGAATAACCTGAAGAAATATGAACAACCTGAAATGTCTTAAGAGAAGCAAGTCAATAGTAAGTCAATGAACAAATCATGGAAAGGTTTGGAAATTTTGTCTTCAGGACCCCTGTTTGTACAATAATATTAAAGCTGCTGATCAGGACATCACACACTGGAGTGAGACTGTTCAAGTCTAGCATTCCTGTTCAGTCAGTTTGCACTTCAGCAACAGGATAAACAGAAGCTTACACTCATTCCCAGGGACACTTGAGGAATCATAATTAACAGATAGGTTTAGTGATGCCACAAGCAGCACCTGATGATTGAAGCTGAACTGAATCAGTTACATTTTGTGGAGGCGAGCCTGAGGAGTTACGTTTCGTGTTAAGTCCCTGGCCCCAATGCATGAGTACACCTGTTAAATGCAGATGCAGGTGTACTAAAGCAAAGACAGAGGATAAAAACCTATGTCTAACCAAACCCAGTACTACTTTTGTGGCAGTTCACAAATGGTTTTTTCCTATATATTTAACCTTTCTTTAGTGATTTATCACCATTTATTATAATTTTATCCTTTGTATTTTGCATTTTTTCAGTGGAAAATCAGATATTTTCCTATATTCAATTCACGGATCATGTAGATGTTCATAAAAGCTCAGATTAAAGTTGAGGGCTATTATATCAGAAACGGGAAAACTGAGGAATAATTGACTTTTTCAGCAAAGATATCAATAACTGAACTTAAAACCAGGTGCCACCAACCACTGTCATTGATCCAACTCCATGGGTTTTACTGGTGAATAAATGTTGTAGAAGATGACAGTGTTTCCACGGTAACTACAGAGCCTCTGAATGTCTAAATGGGTCATATCTGATAACCATGAAAAGATGACACACTTAATTTTACTTGGATTATTTCAGCATATTGATAGGTGTAGTAGTTCAGAAGTTATCTAACATTTTAGGTCAATATATGATTTTGGTCACTGGTGGCTAATTTTCAATTATTTGGCCAAAGAGCTGCCTTTGAACAGTGAATACTGCATTAAATGTGGTCAAAGTCACTCACATTTGCACCAATGGGCTTTCAGATTGCCAGATAATCAGTGACAAAAAGGAACTTATAGTCAAATCTTCATATTGAACAACTTAGTCTGATAATTGCATTGTGAACTGTTCCCCTGTTTCCTTGTTGAGGGTCCAAACTAGGTACAAAATGTTGCTCTGTGGACAAACTGCCTCAGACATTCACCTCACTAAGCAGTGTGTACAGGAGCAGTGCATGAACTCCTCCAGCTTGTTTGGGAATAATCAAGCGAGGATGTCATTTCTCTTCAGCCCCCTCCCCACCCCCTTGGCTTCTTTCTCGGGCACAGAGCCAAGGCTGAGCCTGGCGATGCTGTAGGGAGAGGAGGGACCACCTATTTTGTCCAGTTAACAAATCCCAAACACAGTGAGAGGGAGAGGCTCACCCAGCCATTTTCAGGCTTGGACACCTTCCTACTAGCTCTCTCTACTGCTGCGCAAAGTCTTTTTAAGGAGTGGCTTTGTTAGCAGGCCATGTACCCTAATTGGAACCATCCTCAGCTATGCTTAGACAAAAAATATGTCACATTCCATTTCTTAGCTCACATTTTCTGCAGACAGAATGGTCGGTGCCCTGTATTGCATTGTGTAGTTGGAGTATATGGTTGATACCAGTGTTAAGGTTAGAATTTATTTATATATA
>JAPQRQ010000017.1:21698902-21709168 GCA_037367365.1 Apogon talboti | reverse complement strand
AAAACATAACAGTGTTTGCTCTTTACAGTAAAACCTAGTTATTAAAGGTTTTTGCGGATGGCTTTTGTATCTCACCTGACTGCTCTCACTGTGACCACTTTAACACTCTACTGGTCAGCTTTTATTTTGAAGCAATGTAAAGAAAAGTGATCCATTGTGGATTGGGTTGGGTAGTGTAAGTGTGTTGGTTGAGATGTATTGGCAGGAAGCTGCAATATATCTGCACTGTGAGTCTGCAGAACAGTGAGATGCAGTTGGTGTTTTATCAGATTTGAGATGAAGTCTGGCTGGCTGATTAATGACGGGACTTGTTCAACTGAAGGACAACTGCTTTGTTATAACAAGCAGAAGAGTTGAGAGATTGAAACTCCACAGTTTATGAAGGACAGTCGGGTTTTGATTTGTTGTGTGGAAGGATTTGAATGAGGCCTGACCATCAGAACAGCATATATAGCACACAATATTTTTATACTAAGATACATTTAATAATACCCACATTACTGATATTTATATCGGCGACTATTATATAGTTTGGTATGTTGAGTAAGACTGCAACTAATGATTAATCAGCCATTAATTTCAAAATGGCAAAAATAAAACATCCCTGATTCCCAAAGGTGAACCTGTGGTTTATATCCTCCTTTATTAATTTAACCACATCTCTCATTGTATAACTTTTTCCAACAATTTGCTCTTAGTTGTTTTGTCTGTCTTCTCAGATCTCTTAAACTTAAAGTAAGACCCATAGTGAGTCTACATAGGGCCAGAAATCTGTCAAGTGCAACTTAACATTTTCATTGGTCACACCGCTGCACCTGACATTTAGTTGATCTGTCTCTGTTTCTATGTGTGCCTAGTGTTGTTTTTTTCCCCACCCACATTGAGCAAGAAAGACCTACTCCTACTTGGCGTCTGATTGGCTCTGACTGGCTGAATGCAGGCGATGGAAAAAATAAGGACTGTGTTTATGCCCAACCCAGCAGACTGTACTCAGACTGTTAAAACATACAGCTAATTCAGAGTTAAGATAATTATTGCGTATTTCAGAAGGAAGAAATGCTTTGGTGCCAGTTAGCTCATACTATACTGTGACCAAATTACCTTTTCCACATGCTAAAATATCTGGACCTAATTAATATACCTGTCTACCCTAATCCAACATCCAGAAGGCAAAATATGCCAAGTTTACCACATAAAAACACTTAAATATTTGTCTGGATTTCATGGCTCAGATTTGATAAAACAGTCAACGTTATGCATTGTATTAACAGCAAAGAGAGCAGCCAATGAGAGAGTGGCATGTAGGAAAAGTGCTTTTGCTGTCAAAGCATCAACAATCTCAACTGATAGTTTAAAGAAGCACATCTCTAGAAACGCCTTTACAGGGGTGGTGTTATTAGCGCAGACCTCTATCTGAAGCCTTTCACCACCGTACAGTGGTATTATTGTACATTTGTGTGTAGAATAAGCTGGATCTACACAACACAGCAGAATGCACATGTATCATCTGGTCATAAGTAATAAATTCTGATCAATGTAAGGGGAGTTTTGAAAGCAGCCAATTAAAATGTTGGTCTGACATGACAGTAATACCTAAAAAGGCCTTCTAGTAGCTGGGAAACCGGTAACAGCAGATGCAGCGTTGATGTGCACTAGATCTTTATTTACACCAATATAATATTATGATAATATACTTTGTCAGTTGAAACACAATATTTCAATATTGATACTAAACACTACAAATAACCATCTGTTGTTTTGTATTATTGCATCCTTATATATTATCATCATGTTGCATCTTTTTAAAGCATTTTAAAGCACTTTGTTGCATGTTTTCCATCATTTTGTGACTTTATTGTTGTTGCGACTTTTCATTTTTGTCTCTTGTCTTTTTACATCTATTATGTCATTTTCTTCTTCTTGTGTATCACACTTTGTCTCTGTCTTGTTAATTCACTGAAATAAATATTTTAACACCACAATTAATTGTCTGGCTTCTTCAAATTTGACCCAAGCCTTCAAACATCATTTGGGGTTTATATGTTAATTATCAATATCAACTTTTTTGACCATATCTCCCAGCACTAATTGAAATAATAAATGTGTATTTAAGACACTCCAGATGTTGAAGGGTTTGCGTCCAGTGTGAAAGGGCTATAATTTTTTGTGGAGTTGTGCCTAGATTGTGTGCTTGCAGCAAGTAAAAACTCAGGATTCTCCTAGTTCCTCTTGACTAGGTTCACTGTGGATTATTTTTTTCCCAGTGAGGGTCCCTGGTCGACTGCCCAGGCCCATCTTCAGCAGGGTCTTAGTCTGTCACCTTACCCACTCCCACTCCCACTTTTGGACAAAATCAGGGCCCTGTGTGTGATTAGTTTATAAAGCAGGGGTCATAAAACGCTTTCCACCTCTTCTACATACACCCAGTCCTCCTCTGTATATTCAGTCCCATCTCTGTTCTCTCCTGCAGTTCATTTAAGGAGCAGATGATGCAAGTGAATCCATTAGAAAGAGTGTGATTTAAGGGGTTGTCACCCTCCTCTGTTCATGCCTCCTTCTCTTATTACAGTCAGTCTGCTCTGCCTCTGTCACGCACTCCCTGTGTGGATGTTAATAACTCTGTACGCCCCTATGTGGGCATGGTATTTTATTTTTTCATCTCTGCTATAATAACTATATGACTGGATGCTCACTGAAGACAAATAATTAGACTGTGCTACTGCTGACTCAGAGCTGATGCCATGTCCTTTCCACAGTTCCTTTGTGAATTCCTTTAAAAGCAGCTTAACACAGGGGCTGTATGTCATTAACATTTCCTGGAATGCATCCGGATTTTGGACTAACCCCCAACATTGCAGAGGGATGTAGTCGTGCACACACACAGACTGCAAATTAACTCATTAGAACCGTGGCGAGGCACATGAAGGACAGTGCCAGGGTAGTGTTATTACCCTGGCACTGGAGCTATTGATTGGCTGTTATTTTCTTCCTGGAATATTCTATATTTATGCATCTGCTGGCTAACACCACAGTACTAAAGTGTCTCTTATTTTCTAGACAGGATTAAGGATTGTGCGTGGGTGGCTGGAGTTTGTGTATTTATGAGCAGGCATGTGTTTTTTAGACCACTGGCAATATCTCTCAAAGTGCTGTTGCTAGAGTGTGTATTGGGGATATTTACTGCTCAGCCAAAAAAAAGTCTCCACCTGGATTCTAGATAATTACTGCAGGGATGAATATGTTTCAGCCGCCACAAGTTCTTTAACCCTTTAACTGATGCAGTGAGTAGTTTCTCATTTCTTAAACAACCATCAGGTTGATACAGAGCGTAAAGATTGGACTGTGTTACAATGGAAAGGTCATGTGGTCTGATGAGTCCAGACTGACCCTGTTCCAGAGTGATGGACGCATCAAAATGAGAAGAGAGCTGGATGAAATGATAATCCATCATGCCTAGTGCCTACAGTACAAGCTTGTGGAGCATCTCACATTGATCTCAGAATTTTCTATACAATAAACATTCATTTTAAAAACAGTTTAATTAAATTATTTTACAGTGTTGCACCGTACAACCTATGGGTTTGTAACAGTAATGTTCCTAACACAGTTCACTCAGCTCTAGGCTACTGAGTTTATTGTAGTCCATTTACACCAGTATTTTAGCTTCTGCTCACACTAAAGTGTTCAGGTTTAGTCCATTCATTGCAACTTGTAGTTCTTCTGTCATGTGTTATTTTGCTGTTGCTGAAGACATGATGGAGAATTACTGTCATTCTATCAGTGGTACATGATAGAACGAAATATAGTTACCCAGGTCTCGGTTTGTAGCATAAGAAAGATAAAGAATGAAATAGAAAATAGAATATATAAAATATATAAACAGTAAGCAGAGTAAATAAGCTAGAATAAAGCTACCATAAAAACATATGCTAAAAAGATTTTTAATATGTACAAATTTCACAGTACGCGGCAACAGTAACATTTAAAGTAAATTACTTTAACTCTGTCAGCTGCAGGTCTGACTTCTGAATGCATGCAGTGAGTCCAATTTACACAAATGCTTCAGAATTATCCTAGAATGGAAAGACATTTTTCGTTCTTTACAGAACTCCAGCTGAACAAATTAGGCCACTGCGATCCAGGTAATTAATAGAAACACTTCAGGAAAATGTGGACTCACATGTACTTGCTCAAGGCATTGTAATAACGTTGTCGAAAATAATACAAAAATGCAGAGTTTTTTTTGTCAGATAATGGCAATAAAAATAAAAAGCCATCACAATCTCAGTCTCACCACCATTATTATGAACTCTAAAATGTATTCCTCCATTTGGACTGTTCTGTTCCTGTTCCTGGCAGTGAAATTGCTTAGACGTAGATTTCTCCCATCTCTCCGGGGTCTTTTTAATTATACCAACACTGGTTTTATTAACGTCTTCATCCACCCCTCCCTGTGACAGCTGCCTGTCTCATTACGCTCCTCAAACCTCTGAAAATAAAAGAAATGCAGTGAACTCGGTGCACTCGGCTTCCACAGACAGCAGTGGTTTGTAAACAGCTCCTTTTTCTGCTGGTATTTTCTCTGCTCAGTGCAGGCAATTATGGTCGTTACTCAAAGCCACTGTTCATAGAAAGAACACGTCAGATAAAAGCACTTATATGAAGGTAAACCTTTCCTGCACATAGATGATGCTCAAACATCAGTCCTTTGTCCATACTTCTCCTTAGATTTCGCTGGATTTTTTTCTTGCTTTAACACATAACAAGATGTTTCTGGGTAGCAGGCCGAGCGGCTTTAAGAGTAAACTGCAAACCAAAAGGCACGGCCACTTTTTGTCCAAGGAAAATGTAGCTTCTTCAGAGCTGTGGCGTTTTCTATGAAACGTCATGGGAGCACTGCAGGTTAGTTGGTTAGGTAGTTCTATAGGCCATCAAAGAAAAATAATAAAAATAGGAGCTTCACTAATTGAGCAGTGATGCAAATGTAAACTCAAAAAGACACGAATTCTAGTGAAGATTCCTGTCACTCAGTCCGTTGTTTTAAAGCTTTGATGTTGGCATTTGATTCTCATCATCTTCTCTCTTTTAATTATATTTGGACAAGAGGATGGAGCTGGAGAAGTACAAGGAGTTTAACTCTTAGTAGTCACTAGTCAACCATATGACATAGTTGGAGGTAAGAAAGACATAGGAAACTAGGCCGGTTTGAACATCTTCTGATGGTAAAATGTCACAGAATGTATCACAAATAACCTTTTTTTTTTGAAAGACTAGTGATAATATCTTAATGAGAAATTATTTTGCCTAGAGAATATTTTAAAGATTTAGCTAGACTCAAAAATAGCTGTCATTAACTTAGACTGTATAGAAGAAGTGGATGGAGCTGCTCTTTGTGAAAATGTTTGCTTACACATTGCAAATAGATGACAATTACTCCTAATTCAGTTAAATAATTAGGAGGCAAACGGACATGCTATATAACCCAACAGAGAATTAGTTGCAGTAAATTTCATGAAATAGTTGTGTACCTATATCATTGATGATCTTGTGAATGTAACTTTATAACTACAGCAACAGTAGAACTGTCAGTCAAAAGCAGACAAAATTAAAAAAAAAACAATTTTATTCAGTAACAAAAGCTCTGACAGTCCAATTGAGCAGGCAGCGAGCTGTCAATCAGAGTACAGAGGCAAGCGTCCAAAGCATTCTATTAGCACTGAAATCTTATTAATGGAGGAATAATTTACCAAAGGACCACTATTACACTTACACTCTTATTAGAGGGTTCAAGTAAAGTGAATGAGACCAGAAGGACTCCTGGGGGGAAATTACTGGCTGTATTTCTAGAGACAAATTGATTGACATTTTTTGGATACCAGTTGAAATGGACTAGGGTGTTTTTGGAATCGGCGCCCCCAGTGGTGGTCTTTGGTACTGTACTTGAAGACACTTCTGCATTGGTTTTACGAACTGCAGTTGTTCTCCCTTTAATTCAGACTGACACTAATTCAGCTTCACTGCAATACAGCAATAATGCTTGGTTTATAAAATGACTAAAAATCACCAATAGGGCCAACAAACTGAATATATTATCCCGTGTCAGTCCGTTTATCTGAAAAAATGTTTATTTGTATGTTTGTAGCCCAGTGCAGCTAACACAAGGTTAACAGCAGGCTCCTTCTAACCCATCATGTCTGTTTTAGCGTCAGTGGTAAATATATGGCTTCCATGTGTTTGTATGATGTCTCTTTTATGGGAAGCAGCAAACTGTATCTCAGTGTTTCCCTCCCAGACCATAAAGTGAGCTTACTTTGCTTGAACAGCTCTGTGTGGGGCTCAATGGCAGCTGGTTTGTAAGTATGTGCTGCATGCTGAATGTCTTACTGACCCACTGCTGAGTCACGGAGCCGCGGTGTCCATTACCACATGGAGAAGGGTGGAGGGAGGTGGTTGGCAGAGCAGAGTGGAGTTCATCCCCTTTAGAGATAAGGCACTGAAGGTGACACCCCCCTCCCCCACCCCAGGTCTCACTAACAAATCTTTTACCGGGAAGGTAGACAGGAATAGAGCTGAAATGATTAATCGACTAATCAAGTTGAATCCATTAAAATAAAAAATATTCGACTACAATTTTCCACTAAACATATATGTCAGAAGAGACAAGGACAAATAGGCAAAAAATGTCTATATGTTAATTTTTCTACATTGGAACCATTACTTCCTCCTTTTAACTTTTGGGCTTTCACACAAACATTACAAATATTTGTCTTTTCAGTTGTATGTTAATTCCATGTTCAGTTGTTAGTAAGTTGGATCCAAATGTACACATATTGTTTGTAGATGTCATTGGACTTGTTTGTTGCTTTTATACTGTTGTTTGATAGTTTTTGTGGTTGTTGTTTCAGCTGGTTCTGGAATAAAGGACATGTCATTTTCCGACAGGTCTTTTTCAGATTTTTACTTTTTTTTTTTGGCCTATTCAAATAATCATTAATCGAATCAAAGAAAATAATCGATAGAGTAATCAGTTACAAAAATAACCTATAGTTGCTGCTTTAAAGAAGAACCTGCACATGTTGTGAAGGACATATGATCAGAGGTGTGCTGGACTAGACATTACATATTCTGCAAAGGCGTCTGAGTGACATGACAATAGAGGCATATAAAAGCCCTTACAATATCCCTTTATTTATTTATTTTTATTTATTTTAATTATTAGAGCAGCCAGTATAGAGTGAATCTCCATGCTAAATGTCTAACATTAGGCTACTTGTGTGTTTCCCATAATAAGCCCTGTTTGAGGTTGACTAATGTGACTGCTATTGACTTACTGCTCCCACGACCTGCAACCAACAGACCAGTCAATCATAGCCTGCTTTGACATGACCACTGCATGACCTGCTTTCACATCTAAAGACACTGTGTCATAAGTGATGAGTCCTGTCAATAGACAATCAACCACTTCCCCATATCTTTGGTGAAGAAGGTCATTCTTTTTTGTGAACAAGATAAGGCTGTGTTTGCATTGGGGTTGCAACTAATGATTATATTCTGTATTGACTAACCTTTTTATGGTCTCAATCAACTTGTTAATTGTTTGGTTAATTAAATGTCTGATAGTGGTAAAAATGTGTTTCCCAAAGCCCAAAATGACAATCTCAAATGTCTTATTTATTCCACAACCCAGTGACATGCAGTTAACTGTCACAACTGATGAAATACACCAGAACCTGTTCACATTAGAGAATCTGGAATCACATTTTGACTTTTTTTTAATCCCCTTTAATCACTATTTTTTTTTTTTTTTATCAAAATGGATGTCAGTCCAATTCAACACTCATCTTATATTTAATCACTAATACTAAGGGTGGTTACTTTCAGTGTCAAATTTTATTTTCAGTGGTTGGCCAATAATTGGAGTTGAGCTTTTCTTCCTCAAAACTATTGCTATTATCAAAACCTTTTAAAATCACCCCAGTATCATGCATTGAACTGCAGTCTGTTACTACATATCTGCCATAACCAAGCATATGACACTTGGGATTTAAAACCCTTTTCTACTTCAGGGTTGATGCTGGAGAGACCACTGTTCCCCAGTCTACTGGTTGGCAACAGCATTCATGTCACTGTCAAGGCTAAAACCTTAGCAGAATATCAAAAAGGTCTTAACAGCTTGGGCTGAGTTTTACGACCCCCCTCACACCAAATGATCCAGATGACGGGAGCGCCTCGACTCCCAGTTTCATTCTGACGGTGTCTGTGACAGTGAGATCTCTGGGAGTCGTCGTCTTAAGCCTCCTCTCACTGCCTGATGTTCAGCTGACTCTGTCTTAGTGAAGCCATCAAACCCTAGGCATTGCTGGGTTTTGTTTAGTTGCCAGCATCTCTTCTCAAATGTCATCCTCCTTCCCAAACGTAAACACTCAGGTGGTCTTCAGTGTTTTTTTTTTTTTTTTTTGCTCTCCTTATCAGACACACTTCCTCTCCTTCATTTTCATGCCTCCTCCTCCTTTCCCATCTTTCACACACATCCACTCTCTTTCTCCCGCCGTCTCTGTCTCTCGTTCTGTGGCCTGACCAGCTGGGTGGAAAGAATCACTTGTTTATCTATCCCGCTGTCCATCAGGGGGCTTTTTTTTTTTCTTCGTCCTTTTTTTTTTTTTTTTTTTTTTTTTTTTGTTTTGCCAGTGCTGTCGCCTAGCAACTGCAGCAGGAGGAGAAGCCGGCGTTGGCAGCTCGCGGTGTGCATTTGTGTGTGTGAGAGCGAGGGAGAGACGGAGACTCCATGTTGACACGGAAGGCTGAAGGCAGACTGACACGTGCCGTCTCCGGTGAGCGGCTGCCAGCCTTTGTGCGACTGACAGTGGCGCTACACACCTCAGAGACACACATAGACGCACAACACTTCAGGTTTCTCACCGTCATGATGCCACATATAGGTAAAATAGATCCAAGGAATAAAATCTGGATAAGCACATTGAAATCTGTGGATGTGTGCCCCTGTGTGGCGGAATCCCCACCCTCAGGGAATCTCTGAGTCTGCTAATTAATTAATCAAGTAATCACATTCATTACCAATGCAATTCTTTTATCTCTGCTCACGTTAGTTTAACAGATTGTTTCTCCTGTGTGCTGTAAAACCTTACGGAGTCTACATGATACAGGGTGACTTTCAGTGATTTAGATACAAATTATGATGGGAAATTTCACTAGCCTTGAATGGTTTAATTTGGAAAGGTTTGATAATTGGAGCTCAGCTATGGATTATCTTTGTAATCTATTAATCTATTGATTATTTTCTTTGATTTGATTAAACGATTTTTGAACAGGCAAAAAAATAGACATGAAACAGACCTGTGTGAAAATTACAAACAACGTATCCTTTATTCCAGAATCAGCTGAAATAACAACCACAAAATGTATAAAAGTAAAAGGATATATAAAAAAATAGCTATAAATATAAGCAACAATAAACGAGTCCAATGACATCTACAAACAATATGTCAGTGCAGTCTTCAACACATTTGGATCCAACTGAACATGGAACTAACATATAAGTGAAAAAATAAAGACAAATAGTTTTTTGTTTGTGTTAAAGCTTAAAAGTTTAAAGGGGTAAATGATGGTTACAAATGAAGAAAAGAGAACAGACATTTTATGCTTTTTGTTCTGGTCTCTTCTGAGCTATGCTCCATGTTGTGTGTGTTGATCGTGGCATAATGTGCGTCACAATAAGTGCATGTGTGAAACACCACAGTGGAACCAATGTTTGGGTGTTTACATGAGCAGAAACTCTGCATTTTTCCAGAATTTTGAAGATTTCGACAATATCTCAGCAAAGTAAATAAAGACATCCACATTTTCATGGGCACACAGCTGCAGTTTTTCCATTAGCTACCTAGACTGTGGTGGCCTATTTTGCCCCGTTAGGGTTTTATAATGAATAAATAACATTTCCACAACTGTAAAGCATCTGTGTAAATTAGAGTCACTGCATATTGGAGTTCAGAAGCTGATGAACTTCTAGTAATTCTTTGACATAATTTTTTCAACATCAGCGAAACAGTATGTTTCACAAACTCTGCCTAAACACTTTAGTGTGGACTGTTGCTGATGAACAAACTGAAATGAACTCACTAGCCGAGCAACTTGTGCTAACAACATTAATGCTACAAACCCACAGGTATGTTATCTGAGAAGGAAAGTTTTTATTTCTTAGACTTTGTTTTTAAATGACATTATGTGAAGTATTGAACAGTGTGTGTG
>JAPQRQ010000017.1:21678562-21694677 GCA_037367365.1 Apogon talboti | reverse complement strand
GGTCTGCTGCGGTCTCTATTGTGGTCTCTGTTGTGGTCTGCTGCGGTCTCTATTGTGGTCTCTGTTGTGGTCTGCTGCGGTCTCTATTGTGGTCTCTGTTGTGGTCTGCTGTGGTCTCTGCTGTTGTGTTTCACATGGTTGCTTATTGTGATGCACATGACGCCAGGATCAACACAAAGTTGTGTTAGTTCCATATTCAGTTGTTAATAAGTTGGATCCAAATGTGTTGAAGACTACAGTGCACATATTGTTTGTGGATGTCATCGGACTTGTTTGTTGTAGGTTATAAACAGTATATATAAAATGTTTTTTCTTCATATAACCATTTACTTTTATACTTTAACCAATTTGTGGTTGTTTCAGCTGGTTCTGCAATAAAGGGCAAGTTTTTTGTCATTTTCAGACATGTCTGTTTCACATTTTTACTGTGTCTTGAAATAATTGTTTATCCGAATCAAATCAAAGAAAATAATCAATAGATTAATCGATTACAAAAACAGTTGATATCTGCTGCTCTAAATTGATTCTTTTTGAGAGATGTCTTTGGAGTATAAAATACTAAAGTATACAGCAGCTAGTATAACTACAGTCAGGTTAAAAAAGCAGTAGAGGAAGCTATAGCATAGAAATACTTAGTTCAATCATATCAAACATCAGTCTGTGAATAACTGTATATTTCAAGGGCTGTGGGGACCAATGGGATGGAGTCACTTTTGGAGAAGAATAAACTGAACGCCGGTTTTGTCAAATCTGCATTGGTTTCATCCCTCAGCCCTGCAGTGTGGCTCTGTTCTGATACCTGCTACAGCTAAACTATTCAAGTGCATTCTGGGAAATGCAGGATTTCCTTCCTTTATATTCATCAGTTTTTGTTTTTGTGTTGTAGGTCAGAAGACGTGTCTCCACCTCCACAGCGTGTTCCCGTACATCTACGTACCATACGATGGCCACGGGCAGCAGTCAGAGCGCTACCTGCGTCAGGTGGCCTTCAGCATTGACAGGGCCCTCAACGTTGCCATGGGAAACCCCGCCTCCAGCGCCCAGCATGTTTTCAAAGTGGTGCTGGTGTCTGGCATGTAAGTGTTTTATAATGCCGGCTGGCCTGGGCTAAATCCCTCTAAGCAATGATCCAGGTTTATGAGTGGCACACTGATTGTATACCATGTTTAATTTTCCTGTCTGGCAGGCCTTTCTATGGGTACCACGCCAAGGAGAAGCACTTTATGAAGATCTATCTGTACAATCCTCAGATGGTCAAAAGGTAAGGTTACTGCCAATCAATGCAGTTTAATGTGAACTGGGATCATCCTGGTTCCTGTTGTTTGATGTTCCTGACTGCCAGACTGCACGCATGACTCTGCCGGCTCACTAAACTGAAATCGATCACTGCGTATTTGGTTGTACAAATTGATTGGATGAGTGTGAGTGTGTGTGTGTGCAGAAAAGAACACTGTGAGTGATCAGCGGTGAGAGTGTGAGAGGATGTCTGCTGTTTAGTTGGTCCTCGGCATAGAGGCTCAGACAAGAAGAAAAGAGGACACGTACTAGGAAGAAAAATCAAAAATTGAGAAAGCAATTTGAGGAAAAGATGGCTATAAAGAATATATAAGAATACGAAGAGCATCACAGACCAGTCGGTCAGTATGTGGGTTTTAAAGAGGCTGCAATAGGACAGACTTCAAACAGAAACACTGAGAACCGATCCAGTTTCATCTTTATCTGAGAGGCGAGTACAGTCAATGCACCAAATCCAAGATCTTGGTCTGCGCTTGATTTTAACATTTGAGTGTCACCTTGACGTCAGGAGAGATTTGTGGTGCATACTGTATTTTCTGGAACTTTAGGGGCCAGTTAATGAGCACTCTAATTGATAGGTTAGTCACTGATTAAAGGTAATAGTTTGCTGCAGCACTATGCGCTTGTTGGTGTTGTAAAAAGGTTTTAGTTTTAGAGATGATCACTTTTACCTTTTGAATCCAATCCAATTAGATTTTAGGGAGAACCTCTGGCTACCTTTAAGCCATTGAGTTACCATTGGCAGCATTTGTTTATAGTTCAGATCAATTCCATTGTATGGTGTCACTACTACGACTAGTCGACTAATCATTATTGAACTGCAAAAGAAGCAAAAAAAACAGTGGCTATTATTTATATTTATTGCAGGAATGAAGTACATTATCTTTCCTTTAACAAGAACATTTGGTGTGCAACAACCAGAATGCATAACAAAGTTTGTCAAACAAATTTTCAATTCAATATTAAATATTCAACAAATATTGCAGCAACAATAAAATACTTTTTTCCCTTAAAAAAAGTGCATTTTGTGCATAAAATTTTTTGTGCCTGACAAAGTTTGCTAAACAACTAAATATTCTAAATAAACTAAATAAGAGTTTCAATCAGCATTAACATAAACATTTTTCCTTAAACAAGTTCATGTCACTAACGACCTGTCAACTACTAAATTAATCATTTTAATAAATATTAGTATTAGTAATGTTTTCATCGACTAGTCATTGCAGTCCATGGTCTGTACTGTTCAGATTGTGTGAAGGTCAACTGGTGTTTTATCCATTGTTTTAGACCTTCCTTTTTAGCATATACCTCTAATTCTTCTAAAGCTTGTTTTATTATTAGAGCAAATGCTTTTGTTTTTCTTGTCGAGAATATTTCCCAGTCTCACAGTTTACAGTTAAACTTGTATCAGGTTAAATCTCTATTTCAAAGGGAGAATCTGGCCATGCTGTAATGTACACCCACAACAACCTTTCTTTGTGGAGTTGAGGTAAAACAACAGTACATTTTTGGAAGTGTCTCAGTTCTTTTCTTTTACTCTTTTTGTTTGCAGAGTGTGTGAGCTGTTGCAGAGCGGAGCAGTGATGAACAAGGTCTACCAGCCCCATGAGGGCCACATCCCCTACCTCCTGCAGCTGTTCATAGACTACAACCTCTACGGCATGAACCTGGTTACCCTGGGAGCTGTGAAGTTCCGGAGGAGCCCTCAGAAAGGTAAGGGACAGGGACAAATCATGCCCAAAGAAGACTGCATTATGTATTTGTTTTTGCTCCTGTGCTCTTGAGCTCATGGCCTCCTTTTGCTGTCACGTCAGCTTCAGGGCTCAGAATGCCGCTGTTTTCCATCTCTGCTGGTCAGAGTCAGGACCTCGCCCCCCCTGGCTCAGCAGGGATGGAGAGCAGCCCAAGGAAAGCCACCATGCCTTGTGTCACATCGAATTAGTCCTGATCTCACCTCAGCCGCAGGATGCCTCTGTTGTCTTTTGAAATCTCCCTCTGTTTCCTCCCTTATGCTGCCCTCTTTCTTCTTTTCACATGCTTCGTCTCATGGTCTGGTCCTCTCTATTTTCTCTCTTTACACCTCCTTCTCTGGACTTTCTGTCTCCGTCTTTTATCCATTTGGTTCTTTTCTGCCACTCACTCACCAAGAAAGTGAAAACAGTGAAACCTACACCACTACATCAAATCAGGAAGTTTGCACTTCAACAGGAGCTTTTGGCGAAAGGAGTGAAAGAAAAGGTGTGAGAACAGAAGGAGAACATGAGCATACTGAGTGTTAGGAGCAGACACTTTTCAGTCTCCATCCTTTCTCTGTTGTGTTTGCCGGAGCTCTGCCACGTCCCCTGCATCCATGCCGGTCCTCTATAGTGATACACATGTAAAGGCTGCATCTTGTCAGGTTTTGGTTTTAAATGAAATGAAAACAGAAGTTTATTTGTCAAGCTGCTCTTTCCTTCTAATTCTTGCTTAACAGATATAGTGCACATTTTCTTTAGAATGCTACTTCTACAGGAAAGTTTTTTGTCTTTGAAAAGTAATGACTTTAAAAGCAGCCTATACAAAACTATACTTCTCTAAAAAGGAATCTGTAATAGCATGCTAACTGTAGGTCACATTCACACCAAGATGTAACTGTGAAAATAGTCTAAATGCAGAATATGCTTCTGTGTTGGCTCTCCTGTGTTCTTCTCCAAATGCAATCTCGTTCAACCAAGCACCCATATTGGACTCATTTTCTTTAAAATAGGGCTGCACGATTAAGCGATTTTAAATCGGAATCGGATTAATTAGGATGATGTTTAAAAAGGGTAATCGTCAAATCGAATTGCATCTCCTGTCACTGGGCGCGTGTCACTGCACACGAAAACGACATGCCGACTTCTGTTGTCTTTTGTAGTTTTACCCAAAAATTTAAAGCGAAATCAGAAATCGAGTTTTTAGAGGAAAAAACTCTGGATTTTAATTTTGGCCAAAACGTGCAGCCCTACTTTAAACTGCCTATCATTAGAGCATTGTGACAGTAAAGTGACATGTATAAGAAAGAGGATGGACTTTGTTTGAGGCTTGTCTCTATCTGAGCAACAAACTCTTTCCAGATCTCATGGCTCAAATCTCATCTGGACGATGTAAACGTAATAAAACAAGTGATAGCTATGATGAAATTATGTTACCTGTAAAAACATATTAGCGCATTATTATATTTAGACATTAATCTACTCAGTGTTCTCAGCCCTTCTGATCACAACTATTTAGGAAGTGAACCGTTTCATAGCCACTGCACCTTGTTTGTATAAAGATCGTCTTTCTTTCAAGAAATCAGGACTATCCCATTAAGAAGCAAAAAACTGGCAGCAGGAAGTGGTATAAGGGCCATCTGCGAGCTTAGCCAGCCTCCGTCTTGTGATCCAAGGTTAGGAAGTAGCTCCTGCAGTCTTACTGGAAGCCCTGTTTGCATTGAGGCTAAAACAAATCTCTACGCCTCCTCCACCCGAATGTCTCAGTTACTGAACTAATGCTGTGAATTACCACCTAACCCCACATCCAGCAGAGCCACAGACATCAGGCTGCATCTCTGCATCTGTGCACTGGTCTGAAAGGTGTGGACAGACTTTGCCCTTTAGACAGTGAACCCATGGACCTCACAGTGGGAGTGGCTCACAGAGGGGTTATTCCTTCAGATCTCTGGTGAATCTGACCCCACCAGCCCAACCTCACTTCCTCCTGACAGAGATTAAACCCCTCATATCGTCGCGATTTGTTTGATCATAGCTTAGTTTTAATCTCAGAGCTGTTCCTCCACTCAGGCCCGATCAGACCTTTCCCTTCATACTCCCATAGACCATCGAGCCCAGTGGGGCCGCCTTCACATGTGAGCACATTAACTATTCAGGACAGGAAATTCCACACTTGACTTTAATAAAGTCCTTTTTTCCAAATCCTCACGCTCCACTTTCCTCCAACAAAAGCAGGGTTCCCATGTTTGATCCACCTCTACACTGATGCAATCAATGGAAAGACGGTTCCAATGCCTCGTACAACAAAGAAACCAAAATGCCCCAATAATAGGTACACCTGTTTACATTTTCCTCTCGCCTCCAGCTTCTACTTGAAAGCATTTTCTTAATCTGGGATCAAGTGAAGGAATGATAAAAGGGACCGGGCCAGCTTAAGATGAATACAACTCTAAAGTGTGTTAAAGTCTATTATAAAAGTCACTTCCCACAACCCACACAGAATGAGAAGTGTCAAAAACACAGAGGTAATGTTCTTGGAATTCACCTTATCACTATTTACTATCATCCCTATCATCATCAACAGGGTAATGGATCATGTCTGGCTCTGTCATATGGACTACTGTGAAGAATATCCCCTTATAATCTGGAGTCTGGTCCTGAACCTAGCTTGCTCAGACTTGAGATGCCCTAAACTTTGAACTATTTTTTAAGAGCACAGCCTGAGGCCAGTTGTGCACTCAAACTTTTCAAGCAGTTTTAGTGTTGAAGATAAATTGCTGCTCTCTGTAACTCATCTGGATAATTTGGTATGAGGCAGCTGTAAAAGTAGACTAGTATAACCTATGGACTTCCACTAGGTTATACATTCTAGCAACATTCATTTGGTTTAATACCATTATACTTTTTTAGTGTTGGAGCACGCAGTCGCACAAACATTGTCAACAACCAATAGATGTGTTGTCTTTAGCACCAATATAAAAAAATGGAACACCAGAATCCAGTTTGTTGTGAGTTCTGTTTGCCGAGGTGTGAAGGCAGGGCTACAGGCTGGTGCAGAGGCAGCAGTTTAACTCCTCTCTGTTTTGCTTCATCCTCTGTGGTTAAACTATGACAGTAGTTTTAGCACCCCATGGGCTGGAGACAGTTTTTTACTTAAATACGATGTTACATCTCCAGGATTTTGTACTTTTGTTCTTGTGAGTTAAAAGCTCCGACTTCAAAAAAATATGCCACAAATCCCTCCTTAAATGTTATGATGAATCCTGACAAACACCAAAAAAACTAAGAACACATAAGGAGTCAAGGAATCTTGTTGTGGTCTTGTGATTTGTGACCCCAAGAAATTCAGAATCTTTGCCAAAAACTTTCAGTCTGTGACTAAAAATTAATTACCTATTGTCTTGGAGTTAACATGCACCAGGCTAGTTGTTGCCCTTATTTCGGAAATGTCAACAACAATATAGTTACTAAGCTGTCGAATAAAAACCAATTTTCCCCTTCTATTCTAGTCTACATGCAGCTGTGCTTACTCGGATTAAAAATAGGATTTCAGAGTTTTCTGTCAGTGGTGGCACTGTTAGTCTCTGCTCCCTCTTTCATTCTTTCTGGATAGGTCACTGCTGCGATATTCACTCACATCCAAAAACCTGTTTAACTAAGTCTCAGGTTTAAAAGGAGGTGTGTTTCTGCTTCTGACCAGAAATTATTATTGTTTTTTTTTTTCAAGTTTTTCTTTTTACTTCTCTTATCCAGCCTGAAAAAGTGTTGGCTAGCTGGTTTGTGTACAACCCACAGAGCTGACCATATGAGACCCATGTTCTGTCCAAAGAATGGTCCTAAAACCTGAACATCAGCATATCCCACATGGTTTAATGACTCAAATCAAATTAAGAATACTGTCTCTTTTAGAACAACAGAGGAATAATAGTGAGCATGTAAACATAGTGTGTAATGTCAGTCAAAGAATGAAGAAAGAGCTGCATCCATGAAATGAAGGATAGAAGATCTAAGGTTTCCAAATGAATGAACTTCAATTTTCACACATTTTTAGTGTGTCCTTTTATAAGAATTCAAGTTTTTTTTTTTTTAAATTCTGCTCGATAATACTCCTGCCAGTAGAAAAATGGAGTGGTGTATTTTAGTCTCCACAGCTCTGCTTCCAGCTGTTCTTACTCCTCCTCGCTGTCTGTGTGTTTTCTCAGATGATGCAGTGTCGGCCTCAGACAGGCTCAGTATCAGCAGCCGTCCCAGCGTTAGCCCCTGGAAAAGCCCCTGCACCTCCAGGCTCAATGACAGCACCCTGGGGGGCTCGTTTGTCCGCTGGGAGGAGAACGCCATCCCCTGGTGAGTACCACCTGCACAGCCTCCACTTCACTGGCACTGAAAATCCTGATAGAAAGAGCAATGTGTGAATTTTTAAAATAGCCCCGCTCTCAGCAACAGTCTAGTTTTGTATTTGTCTTAGAGGTGCAGCTTGCGATTATTTTTGTCATTGATTAATGTATCGAATATTTTCTTCAATTCATTTTGATTAAATCATTATTTGAATAGGCAAAAATAATAGCAACAATGTGAAAAAGACATCTGAAAATGACAATTTGCCCTTTATTCCATAACCAGCTGAAACAACAACCACAAAAAGTATAAAAGTAAGAGGATATAAAGGATGCTATATACTTACTAACAACTTAAGATGGAACTAACATACAACTTAAAAAAATAAAAATAAATATTTTTTATGTGTGTGTCAAAGTTTAAAGGAGTAAGTGACGGTTCCAATGTAGAAAAGTGAACACATAGACATTTTCTGCCCTTTTGTCCTTTTCTCTTCTGAGCTACGCTCTATGTTGTTTGTGCTGATCCTGGCGTCATGTGCATCACAATAAGCATCCATGTGAAACATAACAGTGGAACCAATGTTTAGCGGCAGCAAAATGAACGAAACAAAGTTTCGATTCAGGAAAATTCCAAACGAATATTTTTGTAATCAAGCTGAGCTGATAAATCAATACATGGTTTCAGCTTTAACTGTATCTGTGGATGGTGAACTGCACCGCTGTTGTGTGCAGAAAGCCCTGAAGGACAGCTGTTTACAGGAGATCCTTGGGTGCACCAGGGCAAAGGTGCAGGACTGGGCATCACGACCTAACCTCAGAAAGTCATCTGATGAATGTCTGCTCCTCTGCTCCAGGGATAGGAGGCAGTTTACAGTTTAGAATTATCTTTAACTTAAAACTGAAAATTAATCCCTAGCCAGGCAGGGTGAGTGGGATGGGCAGAGCAAGGGCATTAGTACGCTATGCTTACTTTTTCACTTGTTTGTTCCTCTGTCATGCTGTACACTGTTTAGGTTTTTATATAACACCTCCTTTTATTTCTTTGTGTGCTGTCTTTTCCCGGTGTACCTGCAGCTCCTTATTGTTGAATGAGGTGGAGAAGCAGAGTACCTGTGAGCTCGAGGTCGATGCCGTGGCTGTAGATATCCTTAATCGCCTTGAGATCGAGAGTAAGTTTGCTCAGTTTTTCAGATTTAGAATGTGTTTAAGCTCGTCTGATGAGTCATTCTGTGCATGACCACTGCTGCCCACTTCTTTTCCTCTGTTTCTCTCCACACATTGCATACATTAACACGGCTGCCTGCTCTTCCCAGAGCTGATTTTACAGCTCCTGTCACAGGGCTGTAGAGGAAAAAAGAGACTTTCCTTCAAAAGCTGTGCACACATAACCTGTTTTGAAAGTCCTCTGTTAGAGATGCATAGCCAGCGTCTCTATTTTTTTGCTGCTTTTCTGGGTTCAAGGTTAATATTTCATTCACTTGGTCGGTAATGATGTGGTACCTCCTCGACTATTTAAAGAGGTTCTCCCCTCTATAGGGTCCTGTATTCTGATTCTCATAAATAGCAGTTTGTCCTCAGGTGTGGTCCCTAAAAATTTCAAACATGCAGTAGTGCAGCCTTTGATTAAAAAAAAAAAACAGGACTAGATACTGCTGTTCTTGCAAATTACAGGCCTAACTCTAAATTGCCTTTTATAAAAAATTTTGGTTTTAAAACCTTGCACAGCACTGAATCAGCTCGTTTCAGAGTTTTTAAATGATATCTTTTCAGCTACTGACTGTTATTCTCGTACTTTTAGATTTAACTGCTGCATTTGACACAGTGGACCATGAACTTTTAAGCTCTAGTTTAAAACGGTGCGTGGGTATCGGGCGCAGCACTGACTGATCAAACTTTCTGTGTCAACTTTGGTGACTCGGTTTCGTCCTCTGCTCGTCTCTCATTTGGGGTCCCACAGGGCTCAGTCTTATGCCCTCTCCTCTCTCTACTTGCTTCCACTTGGGTCCATACTTGGGAAACATGGTATTTCCTTCCATTGTTATGCAGATGACAGTCAGATTTATGTCCCTCTTAAAAAGAAAGACAAATTTTCTGTCAAATCTTTATTTAGGTGTCTTGATGACATAAAGACCTGGATGGCTATAAATGTTTTACATTTTAATGAGAAGACAGAGGTGATGGATTTTGATCGCACCGCTGGGCTCCCCTTGTAAGTCTGGGTTCCTTGGCCCAGTTCATTAAGCCAACCATCACAAACCTTAGAGTTAAAGTAGATACTGATCTCAAGCTTGACTGTCAGATCAGTTATTAAATCGAGCTTCTTCCAGTTGAGGCAAAATTAAACCAGTTCTTCTAGGCAGCACTTTGAAACAGTAATCCATGCCTTTGTGACCATGGCTGGATTACTGTAATGCACTTGATGTGGGGTTAGTGGCTCCTCTGTTGCCCATCTTCAGATGGTGCAAAATGCTGCTGCACGTCTTTTAACCAGCACACGTAAAC
This sequence comes from Apogon talboti, assembly GCA_037367365.1. Lineage (NCBI taxonomy): Eukaryota > Metazoa > Chordata > Actinopteri > Kurtiformes > Apogonidae > Apogon > Apogon talboti. Next base: position 21,684,809 of record JAPQRQ010000017.1, on the reverse strand, counting down.
ACCAGCACATTTCCACCATTTTAGCATCACTTAACTGGTTCCCATACTTTTAGGATCCGTTTTAAAATGATTTTATTTACTTTTAAATCCCTCGATGGCCTCGCCCTGCCCTACCTCTCCGAGCTGCTGCAGCCTTATACACCCCCCCACTCTCTCAGGTCAGCTGATCACCTGCTCCTGAGTGTACCTAAAACTAAGTGCAAGCTCAGAGGTGAGCGTGCCTTTGCTGTAGCAGCTCCTAAACTGTGGAATGATCTGCCTCTCCATATCAGACAGGTCCCCTCTCTGTCTGGTTTTAAGTCCCTTCTTAAAACCCATCTTTTCTCCTTGGCTTTTGACACCATGTGAGATATATGAATGTATTATTATTATTATTATTACAATGTTTATTTGGTATTGGTTTATTGTTTAATTTGTATTGTTTTTAATTGTTCAGCTGTTTTATGTCTTTTAATTTATTCTTGTATTTTATTCTTTCATTTTGGTTTTACTTATTCATCTGTTCAACACTTTGGTCCACTGTTGTTGTTGTAAAGTGCTTTACAAATGAAGTTGGATTGGATTGGATAATCTGGTTTCCCATCAAATGTTTCTTTTCCCTCTCCCCCTTCTAATCACCTCCAGAAAAAAATATGGTCCTATCAGGCAGTGGAGTTTCTAGATTTACCAGCCCAACATAGTATTTTACTTTGGCAACCAGGCAGTCCTTAATGTTGAACACAGTTTTCTATATTTGAATATTTTTGTGATCGATGAAGAATGTATGTGAAATAAAAATATTTGCAAGGATTCCACAAAATCTAAAATTCACTAATCTGAAATTTAGGTTTTAGAATATCATAAATACGATTTGACTAAGTCTGCGCAAATAATCATATTATAGTCATGATATCGGTAAGTGCAATTCTACAAAAACAAAAGGATACAGTTAAGTTTAAGAGTTTAGGGTCATTTCATTGCAGGAATACTGTAGAAAATAAAAATAAATTCATTGTTGAGGGGTATTTTGTAAAACATGCAAAATGACAGTCACCATATTTTTGGTATTTTCTTTGAAGCTTTTATATTTTTATGCTACCTTGAGTTGTATGATTAAGCTCAAGAAATATACAAAAATATACATTTGTAGACAATGAAATAAATCTGTGCATTTTCTTTGGCAATCAAGTAAGTAACAGTTATACTTATCCTCCAATTTCCTCTGATTTTTATTCGTCTGAGCTGGATGGACTTGATTGAAACATTGGCAGAGGCAGGGATTTCACAACAGGAGAAAAAACATGATGAGATGGAAGGACAAAGCAGCACACTGATCACCAAGTCATCCATCCATCCATCTATTCATTCATTCATTCATTTATTTATTTTCTGAGCAGCTTGGTCCTTGTTGTCCTTGCTGGGGCGGAGCCTATCCCAGCTACCTATGGGCTCCCTAAATCATATATAACCTGATTAATTTATGCTACCAGTTAACTTTCTGTTGCTGCAATTAACTGCCTTCAAAGAATGTAATAAGATGCAAAGTCAGGGTACAATCATTTATCAGTGGTGCATGACAGTTACTGAGCAGCGTCCACACAGCACTGTGCAGGTTCCACACAAATATTTTCTGATGGCGACGACCTGAACCTGCTTCAATTCACAAATATACAGGTTAAATGGAAAGTGTTACCTCCAGCTGAGGGTCAAGGGCCTTGGCTCCAAAATGAATGCAATGCACCTGACAGCAACTCAGGTCATTGACGCTAACTTCTAGCGTCAATTCTAGCAATTTTGTTGCTAGATTTGTCAACATTTCAGACTATTTTAGCAGCTTTTTTTTTCTCCAAAAAGCACCTAGTAACAAATTCATCTACTTTTAGAATTTTTTGGAAGATTTGAGCAACTTTTGTAAAGTGACTCAAACACTAAAACACACACATTTTTCCTCTAAATGACCCCAGTTGATGTCCTGTGTCCCAGTCCTATAAACCCACGGTCTGTCTGTAGATGGAAAAGTCAGTGTTTCACACTCAGACACTTTGTTGGTATATTTAGTGATTTTTCAGACCACTATAGAGACTCCCTAGTGACAAATCAATCCCCTTTTTCTGCTGTTATTGGAGACTTTTGGAAACTCTGATGTGAAAACACGTATCATTGTTTGTCTAAAACAAACCACTGAATATAAATCAGTCCCACTGACATTGACAGTTTTCTCTAATGTGTCTTTTTGGTCCATTTAGATTGTTAATGTAGACTGAAAATTAAAAATGTTCTGGTTAAAAATGTTCAAGATTTACCGTGACTTGTTGTTGTCTCCTAAGTGGACCGTAAGGATAAAAACCAAACCAAACTGAAGAAAACAAAGATAAAAAGTCTTACTAGGTCTAAGTCTTACTTGATTTCAGCAGGTTTAGTCTTAGGTCTTAGTCTTCTGTAAAGTAACCAAGTTGCGTGCTGTTCCAAGAAAATTATCTTTATTTGTTGTACAGAAAGTCACGTCGTCGTCAAGAGCATTAAGCAAGTCCAATGTCAGCGTCTTAATTTACAGTCAGTGGTCTGGATCCTGCAGAAACTTGCTTTAGAAGTGGAGGAGCAGTAAGAATTATGTCATTTGCATATTGTGCAAGTGACATCTATCTTTTCGGCCACCCCTCCCCAAATCCAAAGCCAAAAATCCAAAAAAACACAAAATCCAATAATCTGAATTCTAGGCCATAAATATGTTTTTGACACGTCTGAAAAAAGAAACATTTCCCACCACCCAGTATTGCTCTGAATTTAAGAACATCCAGCAGAGTCCAACCCCAGCACCACAGGACATAAAATAGGTCTTAAGATCTATTGAGTGGTCTTAAAAAGTCTCAAGGGTAATTGGATACATGCAGAAACCCTGCTCCTGGGCTGGACGTGGAGGAATAAGGATACAAAGACTGTACAACCCCTCCCTGAATGGAAGGCCAAAAATATTCCATTTTGCAGAAATCCTGAAGTGTCAAATCCAACCAGGCTTTCAACCAAGTGTCCTTCAAGTCAAAACCAAGAGCCACTAAAGCCTCAAAGTAAAGTCCAATATATTTCCAGCAGTTGTTTGTCTGAAGCCCCAGGAGTGCACAGATCCCTGTTGCAGCAGTTCAGTAAACATGTGTTTGTCAGGATGATGCCGGATGGTTTGTTTGTGCATTTAAGGCAGGACTGTGAGGAATCGGAGCTGTAAGCATCCCCAGTCAGTACTTATGATTCAGATCAGGCTGGGCATAGGAGAGAGAACCACACCAAGCATCTGTCTGAGGACTGAAGAAAGAAAAGGAGGGGCCACTCCAGGGCACACACAGCATCTGACTCATACTTTTCCATCTGCTCTGGAACTGAGTCTTACAACTTTGCTGTTGGAAATAGAAATGGGTTTGGTTTAATAGTTTTTTAAAATCTAGGTTCACTCTGACTGACACCAGCAGCAGAATGGTCTTTAGTGGAACATTAAACAGTGGCAGATAAAAGTTCTCATGATATTGTTAATTAAGTGACTGTGCTGCGTTTCTTCTCTGTGTGCAGATCAGATTGGCAGGAACCCTGGGCTTCAGGCCATCTGGGAGGATGAGAAGCAGAGGAGGAGAGAGAGGAACCAGGCCTCCCACATGGAAACCCCCGAGTCACAAGGTCAGGACGCACACAACACACTCTGACTCTGAAAAACTGTACTTTTTCCCACATTAACACCAGACTAGCTAGCAAAGCAGCACACATTGAGTGGGTTTTAGAAGAAATGGCCTCATCTATAGTAGCAGAATCCTACTCAATGCCTTGTTTATTCAAAGAATCATAAGAAGGTGGTCCTCCCCTTCTGCAATTTGGTTCCCATTACCTCGTAAAACAACCTCCAAGCTGCTTATCTCCTCACTGAAAATGGCATTTTTTTAAAAAACAGTATCTTTATTGGATTTTCGTATGCATATTAGTGCTGCAGCGATCAAATATCTTTGTAATTATTTCATCTATTGATTATTTTCTTTGATTCAATTTTTTGAATAGGTGGAGAAAATGGTAAAAATGTGATGAAGACATGTCTGAAACTAACAAACAGCTCGTCCTTTGGCTGAAACAGCAACCACAAAAAGTATAGAAGTAAAAGGATATATAAAAAATATATATATAGAAATAACAGCATAAAAGTATATAGAAAATATCTATAGATATAAACAATAACAAACAAGACCAATGACCTCTACAAACAATATGTCACTGCAGTCTACAACACATTTGGATCCAACTGACTAACAACTTAAAATGGAACTAACATACAACTGAAACAAATGCTCACTAATATTGTTAATGTTTGTGTTAAAGATTAAAAGTTTAAAAGAGTAAGTGATGGTTCCAATGTAGAAAAGTCAACATATAGTCATTTTCTGCCTTTTTGTCCTCGTCTCTTCTGAGCTACGCTCCATGTTGTTTGTGTTGATCCTGGCGTCATGTGCGTCACAATAAGCGTCCGTGTGAAACACAACAGTGGAACCAATGTTTAGTGGCAGTGAAATGAAGGAGACGAAGCTTTAATTCAGGAAAATTGTAATCAAATAATTTTTTCAATCAATTTGAGTTGATTAATCCCATAATTGTTTCATCTCTAGGTTACTGTGACCAAAAAGACCAACCTAAACCATGGTGATGGGCTATTTTCATAAAACATGTAAAAATGTGGGGGTGGATTTATATCCACAAGTTAAATAAACTCCAAACTGGAAAAAGCAGCAGCCCAAAACTAGCAGTAACTTTGCATTGTTGCAAATAACAGGTACTGTCTGAAGTATTCCCACACACAGAGTGCTGCCATGGAAACAAGGTTACAAATAATGGAACTGTGTTTCTCATGGGCACGTCTAGTTCCCAAGTTTAAAGGTTTAATGGTTTAAAGATGTGAAATGACAATGTCCAAGTCTAACCCAGATTACAGTGTTGTTACAGTGTGTTGTTCAGTCCTGGAATGCAGAATTACACCCAGTTCCATTTTATTGTCGTGATTATGTGATAAAACGTCTGACCACTAAGAAAAATTACTGACCAGAACATTGTAACCTTAGCTGAGAATTTGAGGTCTGGAAACAGTGAAGATTCAGAGACAATTTCCAGGAATGATGAAAAGGTCTTTGAATTCTTTTGTCTGATGTTTTCCAGATCGCGGTTTTGTCACATCAACAGAGAGCGAGAAAATCTTCATGAAGAGATTCAAGGAGATTCTGAGGGAGAACGAGTTTGACGTGTAAGTCTGAACTCAAGGATCCTTCTCTGATCTTTACTGTGATGACGGCTCTAGCAGGTGATTTTAAGGGAAAGTCACAGTTCGACATTTGTCCCGTGTCAATTTGAGGAAAGCCAGAGTGGCTGGCAGCAGGCTTTGAAAATAAGCACAAGATGCAAGTTTCCTTCAGTCTCAGAGTTGCGGTCTGTTTGGATGAAAGCAGTTGTGTGTCCTCAGTTCGCCTTTGCCTTTTAGCTTCATTTTAGAATCGCTGTCCGCCCCTTTTTTCCTCCAGAGGCAGAGGGGGAGGGATCAGCCGCAGAGGTTGGAAGACTTGGAAAAAAGGGATGGAGAAAGTGAAGTCAGATGTAGGAAGAGGGTGGGACGGAACAAGGGCGGAAAAACGGGGGAAGAGAGAGTCTACGAGGGTACACACCCCTTTTTCCCCACTCCCACAATGTAGAGCGGCTCCAGATGGCGCCTGTTCCCTGACCTCAGCTCTCCAACATTAAGAGGAGAGAGTGGAAAGCAGCAGAAAGCCCCCGAGCTGTCTGAGCTTTGGGTGAACAGCCCTCCCCATGCCGCTGCTTCACTCCCTCACTCTGTTAATACTGTCTGTCACGTCCTTTCTCTGAGCGTCCACTCCTTGGCCATGCGCTGCTGCATCGTCAGTCTCTCACTCTGCACTTTCTCAGTTCCTTTTGCTTTGATCCCGTTTTTTTTATTTTCAGGATATTTCAACCCATTTTTTAAAGACTTGTATGTTATGAGGTTATTTTTTATGAGTGTTTATGTTGTGAGTTTTGGCTTATTCAGGGCATTGAAGCCAACTTAGCACTTTCGTTGCTAGTTTTACCAACTTTGTAGACTACCCTAGCAACTTCTTTTTTTTCCCCAAAAATAACCTAGCAACAAATTTAGATACTTTGTTTCGGAACTTTTAACAACTTTATAAAAGTGACTCAAACACTAAAACACACACATTTTTCCTCTAAATGACCCCAGTTGATGTCCTGTGTCCCAGTC